>JAQBSW010000967.1:0-130000 GCA_029291075.1 Eudiplozoon nipponicum | reverse complement strand
GCTGTGTTTAATATTAATTTAACCTCATCATTTTTCAGAGGAATTATACTGTTATAACACCTTCCGTAACTTACACATTAATTTGAATAGGTGTATTGAGGCCACAATTAAGCGTTTTCAGTTCAATCTCATTAAATTGAATTTTCAAAAGATGTACTACGCGATTAATTGCAGTGGCACAAATCTTATCTACAGTCGGTCTATCAATTCCTGCATTCCTTCAATTTTATCTCTCTGTCACGTGCACTATCATCAAATTCTCTTAATATTTGAAAGCATCCGCGTGCAAGATGGAAAGTAACATAGTTGTTCTCTTATTTAGTTAGTCAGTTAGTTGGATACTGCTTTATTTATTTATTCAGAAAATTGGTTAGTTAATTTTTTTGTTAGTTGATCTGTTAGTTCTAAAGCAAGTTTTATAGTTAGTTTTTTAATAAGTAGATTCTGGTTGTGGCGGAGAACTAATATATATGTGTTTGTGTATTTGTAACAAAGAAGTTCAAATATGACCAGAAGGATAAACCAAAGTCAGCATGAACGGAAAGTATAATCTCTTGCACATTCGTTTTATGTATACTGGCGACTCATCATTAAGAGCCGGTATTACGCATTTTACCCACTATATGTCATAACAACCGCGAAATGTGACATCTGATATCGATCAAGGCCAGAGTGTATGGATTTGCTGAGGTAACATGTGCTCATAAGTTATTGTAATTCTCAATTTTGGTGAACTTTAACACATATTGAAATCCATCCTGTTGGTGCAATGTACCGACTCGCTAACCATTGTATTAGTACTATGTAACTTTTCGATACTCTATTGTTGGTATCGGGTAGTGACACAATAGCCATCGTGCTGATACTCTTTACAGATTCGGTATATATATTATATATAATGAGTTAGCTTTTACGTGGCGTTTTCGAAAATTTTTTTATGAAATTAGCTTCACTACTGAAGAGTTACACGTTCGTAGAGGATATTTTGTCGTCCTATTTTCCTCCGTTCCTCACCCAAATATATATTATGTAAAGGGCGTATTATTGGCTCCTACTTATGAGTCTTCAGTAGGTTTGTTAATAATTCTGAATGCTAGAAGTTTATTCAATTATATCACAAAATATGCTCTCATGTGAGAATTTAGCTTTACCTTTTTTAAGGATAGGTAAATACGATCGAAAGCTGGCTTATGCCGCCCTTGATTGTTCCTTTTTTCGAATACTGTTATTTTGGCCTGTCAACTATGTTCAAAATAATTTGCGCCGTCGGCTGGTATCAATTTAAAGTAATGCATTAACTAATAATTTTTTTTTTAAATATTCCTCTGCCAGTTAATAATAGAATATGGACTTTATGCAGTAATTTCTGACTTATAATCCCAACAGTGTTATAAAATTTCAAGAATAATATTACAAATTTAGGATAGTGGTTTGTATTTTTGAGAAATATTTGTTGCCCTACCTTTAAAAGCCGTTTTCTCCAACTGCTTTTCTGGAAATATACACATTAATACGCAATTTCATTTTATCGCAAATGAAAATATAAAAGTACACAGGTATAATGTAATTGTTTTTTTAAACTAGCAAGGAATTTATTTGATCATTTTTCGTGGATTTTTTTCCTAAATAAGTTGCATACCGCACGAGTGGCATGCGTAGGAAGATATTAACATTTCAGTGTTATTTTTTCATTTTAAAACTATTAAACAAAAATGAATATTCATGCGGCTGAAACCTACGATTAACCATCATATGACCTTATATACATGGCGGATTCATAGGCATTTTTTATATTCACCCACCTTTATTTAATTTCATGTTACTACATCTTACTAGCATTTTGTTTAATTTGTGCGCAAAACACGTTTCAGCAAGAAACCACGTTCCTACACATTTCAAATGTAGTCGTGTATGATTTGTTTTTGCGTTTTAAACAAATTTTCTTCGTTAAATAAATTTAAATTCAAGGCGCAGAAGGAAATAAATTTTATTTCTTCATTGTATACTAAACTATAAACATTCAGGCAGGAACGAACGAAATTATTACTGCATTCTAAATGAATATCTGAATTTTGTACGTAAAAATCAAAATGTTTATGATTTTAAAATAAATCAAGTTTGTGTGCTTGAAATAAACACCAATCTCATTGTACTTAACCAGTCGTCGAACAACTTAGATGAACCACCGCCAGTTGCACGCACTAGTGTTTACTTCGCGCTCGCAAACTTGATTTAAAGAATTTTTACCACCACCAGCAGAAGCATTGATTGTTTACTTGTAGTTCGGAATTAAATTTATTTCTTTTGAATAATTAAATTCCCTAATATGATGCACTTAAATAAAGTGCAGTTAGGTTCGTCATTGCTTAACTTCATTAAAATATCAAAGTTTGTGAAAATCATACTTCATGCAGTCAAAGTTAAGTGTGGTTGGTTTAGTTGTTAATATTACACTGGCAAGGACAGAACCCATGATAGACCCAATAATATTATGCGTTGAAATAAGTAAAAGGATGGTCTCATGTGTATTATGCTCCACCTTTTGTTTCGTTCAAGCAAAAATGCTTTACTTTCCTAAGTAGATGTCAGGGAATGAACAACTAAGGGTTCCCTCCAATCAACCTAATTGGTAAACATTCATCAAAAAAATAAAGCAGTTGGCAACCCATTTTTGGTATCATGTACCAATTTTGCAACCATTTTGTTGATACCATGTACTGACTCGGCAAGCATAGTGTTGGTACCCTTTACAGGCTTGGTATGTGTTATATATAGAAATTTCCTCTTTTAGCCGTATTGTCGAAGACTTTATATGAAGAGAACTCGTTTACTGCTTGAATGTACATTCGTATAGGAGATTTTAATGCCCAATTGTTACGCATTTCTTGACCCAATATATAGTTGGCATAAGTATAGTAGTGGCTCCTAAAGGTGAGCTGATACTGAGCATGGAACACAGGTTTGCATGAGAAAATAGTGTTCGTTCATGCTGACTTTTGTTTACCATTCTGATTTTATTTGAACTAATTCGTAATTGGACACACACCACTTAATACTCGATTGCGTATGTATATCATTTGCACAATAAGCAATATATATTAGGTAAAGGTTTGCTTTTCTAATATTTGATTGCCTATTTTGACTTACGGGTCACATTTACCAGCTATGTTTTAGCCGGATATGTTGTTGGAATCGCGTCAGAAAAAGCGGCTATTTCGGTTGAATGGGCGACCGAGTTTAAAGAGTTGAGTCCCGCATTAGTCTGTGATTTGGATACATTTTTCAAATGGGAACATTCACGGCTGATTTGAATAGCTCTGCATATCCAGCTGATTATGCAGCATAATCTTTACATCAAATTTGCGGATTTGAGATAAACAAAAATCAAATTTTATGTAGTCATATCATATATCGTGTGACTGGTTAGACAGAGTTGGATTTTTTATAACAAGTTTTGTAAATCTGATTTAAAGAGATTTTTTCAGCCCCACGTAATTAGGGATTGTTTAATTGACTTATTATGTGTTATATAACATTTAATTATCCAAAATCGTTGATTGATACAATTAAAAAAAAACTTAATTCACCTTATATGTATCAATATACGCATCCAAATACAGTAGGCCCACTATTTTCATCTACTGACTATTTTGCTTTCAGGTTCCATGATAGTTATAATATTAACATGAATATAGATGACGTTTAGCCTGTCCATGATGACCAATTTATGTTTGGGTTAATGCACATTGTACCTGAATATGAAATATTAAACGGCCCACATATGGGCCTAAATTTAACACCAATCATTGCGATTTGTTGATATGGCGCGAAGAACTGCTTAATAAGACTACAACAACTGACCATGCTCTGGAATCCCTCCAACTGGGTAACGAGAAAAGTTTACTAAAGCAATTCCTTCTCAATGTATATATGCAAATACACGGCCTCATTACTACAGGTACTTTAAATACGAAGCTAAAATAGTTGCTTTATAGAAGACTAAGGCTCAGTGTACTGGAGGTCTCATTAGATTATTGAAACAACAATTTGTAATAGAATTTAAAAGTGCATAATAAATAGTGTTTAAACAATTAGGCGAGAGGAAATATTTGTTGATATGAACAAATCATTGACATTTTTAACGCGTTACCCAAAATTATTGCTATGAAACAGTGTTTTTCAGCAATTTGTGTTAATTGGCTTGTTCATCAAATAATTGCAATTACCTACTTTAGCGACCTTAAGGCAATGATTGTTTATACGAGAACACAAATAATACGATAAAGGCTTATTTAGAAAAAATAATCTAGTGGAACTTTACAATGTTTTTGACATTTGTTAAACCTAAGCAATAACTAGGCTTACACAATTACTAATACTTTAAATCCTCTTTGCATGCTTGAACTAAACACGAATCGCGTTTTATTTATCCATTCGTGCAAGCACATAGCAATACTACCGATAGTTAAACGTACGGCTGCGTTTTGACCTTCCATGATCTTCATCAGAGAATGACGTCAAAGGAAGGCTCTCAAACCTACTACTCTAGTATATATGGTGTTTCAGAGGTGATATCGGAAAGACACGACAATCAGGGTAGCAGTCACGGTGTGCAACCGGAAATGTAAATAAATCAAGATTTTACTGACCTATGAGTGCTATCAATTGCCATAATCAAGGTTGCGATCAAGATATAAACACATGATTCATTACGTGCATACACTTGACAGTATAAACAAAGGATTTTATGGCGCACAAAAGACAATTCATCCAGCAGACCAGTTTCGTCTTTATGTATTAGGTTTTGCGAACCTAGTAACAAATAAGTTCAGTTGTGACCAGAAGGATAAACCAAAAGCAGCATGAACGGAAAGTATAATCTCATGCACATTCGTTTCGTGCTTACTGGCGACTCATCAGTAGGAGCCGGTATTACGCCCTTTAACCACTATATATTCTGTAGAAGAATGTGGAATAATAGGACGGTACAATCTCCTAGACGAATGTGTAAACCTGTAATAGTGAAGCTAACATAATCTGAAGTCAACGACAATGCGACTTCAATGCTAACTCACACTATATAATATATATACCGAGTCTGTAAAGGATACTAACACTATGGCTATTGTGTTAGTAACTGATACCTTTTTTGAAATCGATGAGTACCGGATACTAACACTATGGTTTCCGAGTCGGTACATGATACCAATCTGATGGATATAAATTTATGCTAAAGTTCACCCAAATTGAGAATTACAACAATTTCCGAACACCTGTTACTCCAGTTAAACCATACACTCTGGCCTTCATCGATATCAGTTATCACATTTCGCGGTAAGCATGACATCATTCAATTCAATATATTACAGTTAAATACTGTTTGTTGCGAAGAACTAATATATATGCAAGTATGTATTAGGTTTTGCGAACCTAGTAACAAATTAGTTCAGTTGTGACCAGAAGGATAAACCAAAGGCAGCATGAACGGAAAGTATAATCTCATGCACATTCGTTTCGTGCTTACTGGCGACTCATCAGTAGGAGCCGGTATTACGCCCTTTAACCACTATATATTTGGTCAAAGAATGTGGAATAATAGAACGGTACAATCTCCTAGACGAATGTGAAAACCTGCAATAGTGAAGCTAACATCATCTAAAGTCAACGACAATGCGACTTCAATGCTATCTCACACTATATAATATATGTACCGAGTCTGTAAAGGATACTAACACTATGGCTATTGTGTTAGTAACCGATACTAACATTATTGTACCGAAAAAGTACATGTTACTAACACTATGGTTTCCGAGTCGGTACATGATACCAACCTGATGGATATAAATTTATTCTTTTGAAATGCGAGCTTTAATAAAATTCATTGTACCCTTTTTATGTGCAAAAACAAAAAGAAATTTTATCAGATATAAGAAAATTTTCTTTCGCATGGTCTTCTCAAATATCTACTCATGAACATATCTTTATATATAAATTGGAAAGCAAAACAAGATAGAAATACGTGAACAAAGCGAGTGTGAAAAATAGAAACCAATCAAATTGCGTGCGTCACATCCAGTTCAAACTCAATGCTTGTACGTGCTTCTTCTGCTTACATAAATCCGGCTGCAATTTGTTTATCCATAAGGCTTCGTATGTGGCTAGCTCCCTTTTGTTTCTGCATTTAGTAATTACTTTGAATGCTACGTCTGGAGAACATACGTGCGTTGTTTCGATGATGTGTTGCGCAATAGCAGACGTGTATTCACCATTTGATTTAAAACAGGCGTTCAAGTTGCAATGTTCTCTCATTCGAGTAATTAACCGTCTGGTCGATCGGCCTACGTAAGTTGATCGACAACTTGCGCATGTATATTGGTAAATAATATTTGATATCGACATTAACGGCTGTTTCTCTTTGATTGCTGGTAAAGGCAAATGTGTTACCCTAAATAACACTCGTAGTTTGGCTGCATTAAATGTGCGTGTCAATGCTGCTTCAACTTTCTTTTGTGCCATTCGGGAAACTGCATCCCCCTTAAATGGGATGTTTAGGTAGACGGTTTTCTTTTCTGGCCCATAGTACGTCTGTTTCTGGTTAACTCCCCTTTTAATAATTGATTCAATTAATTGTCTGGGATAGCCATTAAAAACAGGTCGCAATCACGAACATTGCTTCAAAGTTTCAACAAAGCACATAAGAATATCGGTTTCACGTCAGAGCACGAGAAAGATGACTGTCTGCCTTTCCTTGATGTACTGTTAAAGAAAGAAACTTATGGTAAATTAAACAGAACAATTTACCATAAACCAACATGGTCTGCACAGTATTTGCATTACAGCAGTTTTGTGCCATTTCAATATAAATTATCAACAGTTCGTGGTTGCTTCTCAAGAATTGACAGGTTGGTTAGTCAAGATTCTAAAGAAAATGAATATAATAAGGCAATTAACGATTTAATGTCTAATGGCTATCCCAGACAATTAATTGAATCAATTATTAAAAGGGGAGTTAACCAGAAACAGACGTACTATGGGCCAGAAAAGAAAACTGTCTACCTAAACATCCCATTTAAGGGGGATGCAGTTTCCCGAATGGCACAAAAGAAAGTTGAAGCAGCATTGACACGCACATTTAATGCAGCCAAACTACGATTGTTATTTAGGGTAACACACTTGCCTTTACCAGCAATCAAAGAGAAACAGCCGTTAATGTCGAAATCAAATATTATTTACCAATATACATGCGCAAGTTGTCGATCAACTTACGTAGGCCGATCGACCAGACGGTTAATTACTCGAATGAGAGAACATTGCAACTTGAACGCCTGTTTTAAATCAAATGGTGAATACACGTCTGCTATTGCGCAACACATCATCGAAACAACGCACGTATGTTCTCCAGACGTAGCATTCAAAGTAATTACTAAATGCAGAAACAAAAGGGAGCTAGCCACATACGAAGCCTTATGGATAAACAAATTGCAGCCGGATTTATGTAAGCAGAAGAAGCACGTACAAGCATTGAGCTTGAACTGGATGTGACGCACGCAATTTGATTGGTTTCTATTTTTCACACTCTCTCTATGTTCACGTATTTCTATCTTGTTTTGCTTTCCAATTTATATATAAAGATATGTTCATGAGTAGATATTTGAGAAGACCATGCGAAAGAAAATTTTCTTATATCTGATAAAATTTCTTTTTGTTTTTGCACATAAAAAGGGTACAATGAATTTTATTAAAGCTCGCATTTCAAAAGAATCTTTCAGAAAACTAGATGAACTAGTGACGTTAAAGTGTAGAGCGCAAAGAACGCAATTGTGGTTAAAACATTATTATCAGTGTATTAAACAATTACGGTTCCCAGGTGTTTTGGTACGCAGTTTACGAAAGTCAAAACTACGAGTCAACCGAAGAAATCTTACAAGGTTGACGTATTCTAAAATTGAGCAGTTGAAGGAAGATGAAGCAGTGCTACAGGCAAGAATTGGGTGTGTATCTTGTGTATTAGATGAACTAAGTCTTTTTGCAAGAATGAAATTTTTGATGTTTTTGCCGACAGTTATGAAGAAAGATAAAGCAAGAATTTTGAACAAATTGGAAAAAGATGTAAAACCTGGAGTTTTGTGTGATTTAATACCGACCGATCTTGATAAGCGTGTGCTTAACTTATCAAAAGTGCCAATCGATCAGCTAACAATGGAGGCACTATCGATGGGCCGAAATTATGGAATACATCCTTCTAATAAATGCAATGTTGATTTTGAGGCAGCATTTGAATTGTTATTTGAACAAACAGCTGACTTGGAGCCTACCAGTATTGATTATAAAAATTGGTTCAAGGCTACACTAGTTGATCAGGCTTCACACTTGAAATCGTCTAAATGTGCAGAGCAGCATGCGTTGACACAGCAGCATCTAAATGCACTTAGAAATATCAGCAGAAATGCAGACATCAAAATACTACGCGCTGATAAAGGAAAGAGCGCAGTTATAATGGACAAATCTGAATACGTACAAAAGATGGAAAACGTGTTAAATGACAATACAAAATTCACACGTCTAGACGATAAATCAGATGAAATAGACAAGGTGGAGCGCAAAGTAATTAATGAAATTAAGATTTTGACAGATGCCGGATTTATTGATGAGGCCACTGCACAGAAGCTCAAGCCAGTTGGATCATCTACACCAATAATGTACGGATTACCAAAAACACACAAAAGAGGTTGTCCTATGAGGCCAATTTTATCAATGGTAAATTCTCCGTTTCATGCACTAGCTAAATGGCTAGTTCGTTTACTTGAACCATTACGTAAACTACTAGGTAATTATTCGGTTGCCGATTCGTTTGAGTTTGTAAACAAAATTCAAGATATAAATGTTAAAAACAAGATTATGGTATCTTTTGATGTTACGTCTTTGTTTACAAATGTTCCAATTGATGAAACCATTGACATTATAGTCAAAGCGGTAGAACACGATATATTACCATCGCCGGTGCCAGGTCAAACTCTACGCAAGCTTATCTTATTATGCACGAAAGACGTACGATTTCGTTTTAATGGAAACATCTACAAACAGACTGATGGTGTCGCAATGGGAAGCCCCTTATCTCCAGTGTTGGCTGAGATTTTTCTAGGGCACCTAGAAAATACATCATTAAAGAGTGACATAAGTAAATGTGCTCAATATATACGGTACGTGGATGATATATTTCTTGTACTTAAAAACAGGTCGCAATCACGAACATTGCTTCAAAGTTTCAACAAAGCACATAAGAATATCGGTTTCACGTCAGAGCACGAGAAAGATGACTGTCTGCCTTTCCTTGATGTACTGTTAAAGAAAGAAACTAATGGTAAATTAAACAGAACAATTTACCATAAACCAACATGGTCTGCACAGTATTTGCATTACAGCAGTTTTGTGCCATTTCAATATAAATTATCAACAGTTCGTGGTTGCTTCTCAAGAATTGACAGGTTGGTTAGTCAAGATTCTAAAGAAAATGAATATAATAAGGCAATTAACGATTTAATGTCTAATGGCTATCCCAGACAATTAATTGAATCAATTATTAAAAGGGGAGTTAACCAGAAACAGACGTACTATGGGCCAGAAAAGAAAACCGTCTACCTAAACATCCCATTTAAGGGGGATGCAGTTTCCCGAATGGCACAAAAGAAAGTTGAAGCAGCATTGACACGCACATTTAATGCAGCCAAACTACGAGTGTTATTTAGGGTAACACACTTGCCTTTACCAGCAATCAAAGAGAAACAGCCGTTAATGTCGATATCAAATATTATTTACCAATATACATGCGCAAGTTGTCGATCAACTTACGTAGGCCGATCGACCAGACGGTTAATTACTCGAATGAGAGAACATTGCAACTTGAACGCCTGTTTTAAATCAAATGGTGAATACACGTCTGCTATTGCGCAACACATCATCGAAACAACGCACGTATGTTCTCCAGACGTAGCATTCAAAGTAATTACTAAATGCAGAAACAAAAGGGAGCTAGCCACATACGAAGCCTTATGGATAAACAAATTGCAGCCGGATTTATGTAAGCAGAAGAAGCACGTACAAGCATTGAGTTTGAACTGGATGTGACGCACGCAATTTGATTGGTTTCTATTTTTCACACTCGCTTTGTTCACGTATTTCTATCTTGTTTTGCTTTCCAATTTATATATAAAGATATGTTCATGAGTAGATATTTGAGAAGACCATGCGAAAGAAAATTTTCTTATATCTGATAAAATTTCTTTTTGTTTTTGCACATAAAAAGGGTACAATGAATATAAATTTATGCTAAAGTTCACCCAAATTGAGAATTACAACAATTTCCGAACACCTGTTACTCCAGGTAAACCATACACTCTGGCCTTCATCGATATCAGTTATCACATTTCGCGGTAAGCATGACATCATTCAATTTAATATATACACAGTTAAACACCGTTTGTTAAGGAGATCTAATAAATATGCAAGTATGTCTTAGGTGTTGCGAACCTAGTAACAAATTAGTTCAGTTTTGACCAGAAGGATAAACCAAAGGCAGCATGAACGGAAAGTATAATCTCATGCACATTCGTTTCGCCAGTAAGCACGAAACTGTAATATATTGAATTGAATGATTTCATGCTTACCGCGAAATGTGATAACTGATATCGATGAAGGCCAGAGTGTATGGTTTAACTGGAGTAACAGGTGTTCGGAAATTGTTGTAATTCTCAATTTGGGTGAACTTTAGCATAAATTTAAATCCATCAGGTTGGTGTCATGTACCGACTCGGAAACCATAGTGTTAGTATCCGGTACTCATTGATTTCAAAAAAGGTATCAGTTACTAACACAATGGCCATAGTGTTAGTATCCTTTACAGACTCGGTATATATATTATATAGTGTGAGTTAGCATTGAAGTCGCATTGTCGTTGACTTTGATGATGTTAGCTTCACTATTACAGGTTTACACATTCGTCTAGGAGATTGTACCGTCCTATTATTCCACATTCTTCTTTACCAAATATATAGTGGTTAAAGGGGCGTAATACCGGCTCCTACTGATGAGTCGCCAGTAAGCACGAAACGAATGTGCATGAGATTATACTTTCCGTTCATGCTGCCTTTGGTTTATCCTTCTGGTCACAACTGAACTAATTTGTTACTAGTTTCGCAAAACCTAATACATACTTGCATATATATTAGTTCTTCGCAAAAAACAGTGTGTAACAGTTTCGTCTTTATTGGGAACTACGGACCGGACTCAAACTTGGGCACGTCTGCTTCGTAAACTGGTGCTCTAACCACTGAACCACCTCGTCGCATACTACGCAAAATTTTCAATTATCTACTAACTAATGTAACTCTGTTAGTATTTTATTTTAGGTGAAGCTCATATGGCATCCATTTAGACATAATTTTCAAATTAACCATCCAAATCTGTCATTATTGACCAGACAACACACTACATGGAGAAGTGGTATTGAAATTAACATTTATATGATTAAACGAACATAAGTTGCGCGGGTGGTGAAGATAATTAATATAATCAATGTTGCGATCTTGATATAAAAATCTGACTCATTTAGTATATAAATTTGTCAGTATGAACATAGAAATGTATAGTCCAATGTCTGCTTGATGAACTGTTTTTTCTACACTATACAATTCTTAGTTTATACTGACATATATAAGTTATTAATGGGTCAGATAATTATACCAATATTAATTGCAGTAACGGTTATCTCCGCCCACGCATATAATGTTCGTTTAATCATATAAATGGTCATTTCAATACCACTTCTCCATGTAGTGTGGTGTCTGTTCAAATAGTAACAGGTTGAGGATGGTTAGTTTGAACTTTGGCTCGACCTGAATTCCACATCAGTTCCACCTAAAATAAAAAAGGCAAACCGAATTGCATTAGTTTTTATATAAATGAAAATTGTGAGTAGAGTGCGACAGGGTGACTCAGTGGTCAGAGCAACAGATTACGATGCAGAGGTGCCTAGATTTCAGCCATGTCCGCGGCAAATACTGGCCAGTACGTGATGATTTCCCAATAAGGACGAAACCGGTCTACTGGATGATTTCGATACTGTTCGTGCGCGGAGACCTATTATATACGCAATTTTGTATTAGGTGTTGCGCACCTAGTAACAAATTAAATTAAATATGACAAGAAGGATAAATTAAAGACAGCATAAATGAAATTTATAACCTCATGTACAGTGAGGTTGTTGTTACATCAAGATGGTAACCTTTATTTTCAAGTTTTTTCACTGTCTGCGCAACCACTTTTTATTTAATTATATATATATATATGTGTGTGTGTGTATATATATATATCGGAAATGTTATTTTCATCATCATAATTGACGTTACTAATGTACATAATTGCACAATTGTATATATTGAACTAAATCAAATGGCTCGAATAGTCATTACGAACTCCAGATAAAAATCACTATATGTTAATTAAATGCAGCTTCTGAGAGTATTCTCATTCCTACATGTTTATTGCATATAATATATTTTCATGAAGGTTACGTAGACTGTACCACTCGGTTTCTACATATGCTGCCTAGAAAACATTAAAACAGCTTAAATCAGACTTTTGAAATACTTAAGCATTTACTTGACAACGTTGAAAACGAGAAATCACCGTTGACACTACTTATCTTTCATGTGTGCTTTCGATAGTTTAGGTATGACTGCCGTTAACAGGTAAAACATGAAAATACGCAACTCTTATTTAATAATTATCAGGGTTACATAGCATTCGTTGATATCTCTGATGTGACTATTCAAAAATAAACAAGCGTCAGTTATTCAGACAAATAAAAATATGTCCAACTGCATTAAAGGAAATTTTGCATATAACGCAATAACACGAAGTAAAAAAATTAAACGATACGTCGGAAAGTTTATTTGACCGTGTTCCATGGTGTGTTTCAGAAAAATAACGACGCTTTCCCCTATTTGATGATGAACCTTTACTGGTTTTCAATATTTTTATGTAGGACACCTATAAATCAATTTACTTAAAAGGAAATACAAGAATGTATTCAAGATTTAATTAGCAACAATGCAATTCGCAAAATAAAGTCAGATAAAGTTACGTATGGCGTAGTAGTGAATATAAATGATCATGGTAATTAAATGACCAACACTCAAGCTAATACACCTCGTTTAGATAGTGTTTAGGATATATTAAAGCGTGCCGTCAAACATTAAAATGATGTAGTTTAGCAAAAAGTGAAACATAAGCTTTCTTATATGGATGACTGCATCATATGTCGACTTAAGGAATCTAAACTAATCTATTCATAATACAACGGAATGGATGAAATAAATTAAGGCCCATAACGTGGATGAGACCATAAATTAAACGCCACTGAGACGAACTGAGCTAACAATCAACGCTACACAGTTAGAGAAAATATTGTTTGTTACTACTTTGATTTATTGTATAAATTAAAATCTTACAAAGTCAAGTAAATGATATGACGAAAAAAATCTGCAATTTCATCAACAATACCACAAATTTTTCCATGTACCAGTGAATTATTTTATATTCTTCGTAATAATTTTGATTAGACGCATTTTAAATTGAAAACGATAGGCAGTCCGAGAGAGTGTCTATTAGAATACGTTTACATTCTTCTTACCTTAACTAAACATTTTGAAGTAAATAATATTCTAATATTTTTTAATAGAATATGGCGTCACATTGAGCTTAATTGCTAGAATCAAACGCCCCAGTAAAACACGTTACATTTTTATTACGTGCAAACATTTATATAGAAAGATGACAATACTTAAACGAAAATAATCCGAATGCCGACTTGAACTCGACAGTGCATCTATTACCACATTGCAGTCGCTGTTTCTTTTAAAAATCTGTTATGTACATTCAGAGGAATTGCAATTACGAGAACTACAGTGCTTGAAGTAAACTTATTAGCAAAGCGTGGGCCGAATTTTTTACTGAATCAAAATTAAGTTGAAAAGAATAAAACTAAAGCAGCAAATTCATAGATAATAAATGGGCCGTATATATTTAAATTTAATTTGTATGTGCAACGCCATCCAAAATTTTCCTTCAAAACCAAAATAAGACAGCAACTACATCGATGACTCCATCAAACTTTTTCCTGTTTTTACAAAATGAGCTGCGTAATATAAACGACAAGGAAAAATTCAATGCAATCGAGCAGAAGAAATCTTTTTGTTTATACAACTTTGCATGCTGCGTATAGCGCTGTGTAGCAAATTCACAGATGAGTAAAGTCGATAAACGTTTCGCGATAGCCCAACACGTTGTTAGCAAATTCACAGTTCAATTCGGGCGGATTTTGTTAAAGTTTTCAATCAAAATAAAAAGGAACTGCAAATTGTGAAAATTGTTAGCTGAGTAATCGTCTTTCCGCAGTTTGATAGGCAAAAGAAACTGGAAATGTATGTGGGTACTTCGGTATTTATACTTCTGGTATTTTATCCGTAGGTTTTCCATTTATTCTAACTATGTATCGTTTGATTTGCTCAATTTCCATTATAAATAGCGGGATTTTCAGACGAGCTTAGAACATTCAATTACTAAAATTTCGTTTTCAAACTATTTTTTGATAACTTCCTTCATTATTACGCTACGATTCTTTATTCATTATGATTGCCCATTCACATTATATATATATATATATATATATATATATATAAATTAATTTTGTAATTTTCTGTTAGGCAAAATACATAAAAAGAACAGTTTTATGTCCTTCACGTTTTAGTTATTATAGAACTTTCAGAAATGTAGTCGGCAGAACTAATTTAAAACCAAATTTGTACTCGACCGGTTTTTTAATCTGTCAGCTATTGCAAAATAGCAATTTTTGTAGCACAATTCTCATCTTATTAAATTTGCTTAAATAAGTTCATTTCCGAATTTGTATCGAAAAGCGCCTTGAGCCTAATCTTTTTTCGCATATTTGAACGAAGACAATCTAAATTTTATTTGAGGAAAATCTCTTATTGTAAAATATTTAACACTATTTGCTATCAGTGTAAATCAATGCAAAATTTATTCTCCGCTGTCTAAGAATTGATAAAAAAACTTAATAAATAAAAATAATTTTTTTCGTGAGCCACAGAAGTTTTCATCGCTGGGATAGTTATCATGCTTACCTCGGAGCTCTTAAACCACATTAAACATAGGTTATATTCTAGGAGCTATTTAAACAAATTCAAAACACGGCTTGTATTTGTTAAATTTAGTTACATATAGATATTAAAATATTTATAGAAATTTATATCAAATATGTACCAATAGAACATCCCACCAAAGTAATTATCGATTACTGGAAACTGGATGGCGAGAAAGAGCAATTAAATTTTGCTGTTTGCACTTGTGTGTAACCGCCTAAACAGGAAAATTTATTGGTTATAATGAAATGTCTTCAAAGATTATTAGATTAAAATATTCCCTCAAAAGTCTTAACTTGAATAAGTCCATCATTTAAATTATAATTGCAGGCTTCATATAAAAACTAAATTAATTTATTTTAAATATCGCACAAAATATCAAAGCTAAAGTTCGTCACGCGTACTGGCACGTATCAGTATTACGTGATCATTGCGAAGAGCATCGTGAATCTATCTCATATGCATTAAATCCAAGTAAATGTATGCCATAATAAAAGCTGCAATTTAGCTTTTATTGTTTGTAGTCTAAACAGTGTTGTATATTTACTTGCGTTCAGTTTACCAAAGATGCTGCCATTTTCCCATCAAAATTTGACGGTTTTACAATAGCAACTGTATGTATTTCCCTGAAAATGTACATTTCCTATTTATTGTCTATGGCATCTTACCGTATTCTTGCTGAGTGAGTTTGATTTATAAGCAGAAAAACTGGTGTCCGTCTTTACCCTAAGAGTGAATTTGATGTCTGGATCGTCTTCGTTGACTTGTTTCGTGATTTCGGCTGTGTCTGCTGCTGCTGCTTAAGTGAATAATAATATATCACATACAAAGCTTTTACAAAGAGTGCGCTGGTTATTTATACTATTAGACTCGTTTGCTAAAAAATTATATGTGAAAGTGTCAGAAGAAGCATAATTCGGCTTAATATAGCTATACAATTGAACACCCGAAAATACTTATCTATACATGTAATTTATAAGTTTATTTTACAGTAAGCACCGGCTTCTTTGTATAAAAACTACTGAATATTTCTGGTGAGCAGCACGTCGTAAAGATTTGTCTAGTTGTTTTTATCAGTTCATCTATAGTTTTTCTTTGTAAATATTTGGCAGCATACAAAATTCTTTTCGTATCATTCTAGTGCGCTGATGTTCTCTACATTCAGTCGTTGTCAACTGAATGCTGTTTGGTTTATGTCCTTTGTTAAGTCGTTGTAGAAGCCTTAATTAATAGCCTTGATGTCGATAAATTCGCGTTTGCTTAGATACTCATTAATGGTGCTGAATTTTCTGCGTCCGTGCTTTTAAATAAATCTTTTTAGAAGATTTATTTACCCGCTTCGATATCCGTAAGTAGGCCTTCAAGAAAACTCTTCTTAAAGAATCAGAATTTTTCGTCTTAATAGAGCACTTCCTTCTGATATTTTGACAAATTAGCCTTTGAATAATTGTAATTACATGAATCAGAATTAGTATAAAATTTAGATTAATCAAGGAATTTTTGCAGATCGTTTATGAATTGTTTAATGTAATTTTCAATTATTTCTCACAAAAATGTTGCTATCTTAATTGGAAAGATATTGGATTCGCTGTCCTGAAATCTTGCAAGTTAATCCCCTAATGACTGATTATAATTTCTCAACCTCTTGTGGTTTTTTTTGGTTGGCCTCGAAAACAATAAAGCTATGGGTTGCTTATCAGTTGATTAATGGGTTTCTGGCTTTTTCCTCAGCACTGTTTGAGGAACTTAATTATATTTAGAAGTTTGACGTTCGAAAAATTTCAGTAATATAAGTTTTTAGTTCCTTGCATGTAAAATTTACCTTCGTTCTTCAATAAGTTTTCAAATGTCAATTACTTTTTTATATCGCAAAATATATTTTTAACAATTGCAAAAAACACATTTAATAAAAAAGCGTATTATTTATATGTATACTATCCGATTCACAAAACATACCAGCTAATATTGAAAATATATGTACACTTTATTTTTATACGCTTTCTATCCGTAAAAAAATTATTTATATTTAAGGACAATGAACATTGTACAGACTATTAGAAAGGGGGATTACCGTTTTACCCAAAAGGAAATGAACATTAATATTTCAACCAAATTTGTGAGTGCAAAACGTCTGGAATGTACTGAGTTCTGCAAATTTAGAGCTGACCAACCAACATGAATAAGTTCAAGGCGGTTAATATGACACACTATAGCGAATTCCCCTAGTGCAAAAACTGGCATCACATGCAGCACAAAAAGAAATAACAGGTAAGATTCTAAGGACCAGTTGCCGATTCTTTCCAAATATGTCATAGTCAACATTGTTTTATTCTTGCAGTGATATATACATTGAGCGTAAGACAAAGTGATTGATGCACAGAATGTATATTATTTATCGCAAAAATTGATGAGAAAAAGCTTGGTTTCTTTGGGGAAACTACTATATTTCGGAGTACAAATTTCAGTCGTGGCACTCATAAAATTTAAAATATTTCTCAAGTCTACAAAAAGAAGTCGAAAAATTCTTTAAGCTATGCGAACCTAAGACTTAAAATTCTTTAACAACAATATATTTTACTCGATTGCCCAAAAATCATATGAGCTAAAAGCTAGTTTATTTTACCATTAATTGAGCATTAGTTGCGCAGGCCTTAATAACAATAACTTTAATCGAGGTTGCAATTTTCATATAAGTGCCTGACCCATTATGCACTTAATTTTGTCTGTATAAGCTAGGCATTTTATAGTGTAGAAAGGGAAATTCATCTTGTAGACCAGTTTCGTCTCTATTGGGATCTCTTCACGTACTTTCCAAAATTTGCGGCGCACCGGGCTCCAACCTGAGGATGTATGCTTCGGAATCTGCTGCTCAAACCACTGAGCTGACCTGTTGCACTTCATGCCTAATTTTCAGTTATGAATTAACTAATGATTATTCTCCAGCCTAGGTAAGAACAAGGTCTGCGACAAATTATGGATAGTTCGAGGAATATACCCAATAAAGTCGAAATCGGACTATTAGATGAATTTCCGTTTCTAAATTTTAAAATGCTAAGCCTACACTGATAAATATACGTGTTTAATGGGACTGGTGCTTATATTACGATCGCAACCTTGATTTAAATTAAAAAATTTTGTGTCTAGGCGAGCCCGACCACTCATTGGACCAGAACTAAAAACAACACTTAATCTTATAGGCATACCAATAATGTAAAAACAGCCGCGCAAACGTAATCATTATCATAATTAACAATAACAGGAATTGCAAATAAATGTAAGCGATCAACACGGAAATCGACACATCCTTGCCAATACCAGAAAGGAGATGAACAAAATAAAGAATTTAAACAATGTGATACTGGGAAAACATTTATATACGTATTAGCCAAATCTTAATCAATCAATGCATGAATAACAAGATTTCAGGAATCACTTTCTAATACCGTAAGATTAGCTTCTACACGTACGCAAACACATACCTTCCTGCACTCATAATTGAACACGCAACTGACAACCAACATTCGTATCTCCGTTGTTTATAATCAGACTAGTTCTTATTCCCGTATCCAAATAAATACTCAGAATAAATGTAACATAAATATTGGAATGTGTACTTTAGTATTCACGATATAATACAGTGGTTATCCAAAGCAAACATACAGTTATTGAATGTGCTTTCTTTTTCTAAATTTATAAATACATATATATATATATATATTTATTTATTTATTTATTTATTTATCGTTACCAGTTTCACAATTTTTTAAAAATATGAAAACAACCTTTATTCCATGGAATAACATTTATTAACAAATCTTTTTTCTACCAGTATCTGCAGCCATTATTCTCAATTCGTTAGTATATTCGTTCAACCAATCCCAACAGTACATTTGTCGTAAACAATCCTCTCTTCACTAAGTCAGTCTTGGTTTTGGTCTAAATTGCGCAAAACAATGACTGACATAGAGAAGAGGGGGTTGGTTACGACAAATGTATAGTTGGGATTGGATGAACGAATATACTAACGAATCCAGAATAATGGCTGTAGTACCACTATTATAAATAGATTTAATAATAAATTTTATTCAAAGAGATAGTTGGAGTTCTAAATATATATCTTTATATATATATATATATATATATATATATATATATATATATATATATATACATATATATATGGTGGTTTTGATGTTCATTAGTGAATTCTCTGCCGAGCTCTTCTTAAGATTTCTTATAACCGAAATTACTACCTGGTGGGTCCGTGGGGGAAGTGGATTGATTGTTATTTTTAAAACTATTTATGGCAACTATTTTGCATGCCACAATTGCTATATCACTTGGACTACAATTTGGTACAAGAAACTTTTAACTTTATTTCAGATGAATGGCTATCATTTTCAGCACACTACATAAAAAATGCCGCAATATTTAGTTTTAAATATCGAGCTTTTTAAGAGAGAATGCACACAGCAGGTGTCTTATGGTCGTCGGTTAACAAGACTGCTAGTTTAGGGAACAATTAAGATTAAAATTATATTTACTAGGGTTTTTGATTAAATGATATTCGAGATTCCATCAATAATAAAATTTTGATCTGTTATACACTTCGTTTACAATGCATTCCATTTGATTAATTTGTTTCCATATGACTACTGAAGAATTTTTGGTTGTAATCAATGATGTCCTTAATTTTTCAAAAGTTCACTATTTCTTAATTATTAGAAAAGTATTTCTTTTGAAATCTCATAAAACATTCATCATTATTAAATTTACTGTCGTTAAAATACTGGCTCAAGTAATGCGGTTTCATTTGGTTTATTTCGAACTAAATAATTATTCAAAAGTTTCATTAATTCAAAAAATTTTCACATATTTGGTGGGAGACCAAAGAAATTGTTCTATATGAAAATTAGAAAGGACTCCATTAATCTAAATGAATAATATTATAGAAATATTTCTACCAATTATTTCACCATTTGTTCCAATAATTCCTTACACACTATTTACGTTAATCGGGACTTAATTAGTATATTTCCATTGCAAATATTCCACTGAAAAATAATATTTTCATATAATTAAAATTAAAATGATAAATTTGTTATTCAGTTTTCCTTTGGCCACATAGTTTCTGTCATGCTAAACACTTTTATTCATTATGGATTAGTGTACAGGTTATATTTTAAAAAACAATTGAATTATTTAAATTCACTCAGAATTTAAGTGTAATAAATTTTAAAACATGTGAACAGCGGTGAAGGAATGCCTATTGGCTCCATTATAGGCAAAACCTTCCTCCGGCTGACGAGAAACAAATTTGCTAAAAACTTGTAAAAGAATGTTATCAGAATTTCAGGAATTTGAAAATATCTTTCATTTGTTATCTAACTTAAATAATAATCGCTAAGCGCTTTAGTTTTAGTTTTAAAACTTCTTTAAACAAGAGAAAAAAGTGATATCGTACAAAATTTCTAATAAACGTAGACTACGAATGTTTGCAATAATTTACAAGAAAAGCCTAATGTGTAATATAGGTTAATATTGGATTTCCCATTTCCATTTACTTATTTACTGGAAAGTAATGCAGATTATTTGGCAACTGTTTAAACATTCAAACTATCCCTAATGATAAATAAGGTAGGGTAAATCCTTAACCATTTAACATTCATTCATTTTATTTCCCACTTAACTTAAGAAATTATTTTTGCAACCGGAAAATGAAAAACGAATGTACAACCTTATGATTGCAAGACGCGTATTGCTTCAAAACTTACGAAATGAAAAGCTTGAAAGAAAAAAATTTAGACATTTTTTTATTTAAAAATATCTAAATTATTTTGTGGTAAACAAAAAAATTATTCTATGTGTAAATTAGGAACGGCTTCATTTGGCGTCGCGTATTATATGATAAAACTGATTCTTGTAGTTATTTTGAATTACTTGGCTTAGTAAAAGTGTTTAATATTCATGAATGATAGTATATCGTGAGGCACATTTGTTCAAAGGCATTTTTGTGCCCACATTTTTTAACATTTTTTGCTGTGTCTCTCTTCATCGTAGGTCCATTTATTGTACCTGTTCATGTTTAATTGTCAGAGTCAGTTCACATGGTTAATAAAACAGCCACAGCCACTGTCATTATACGTTCCAAACGTTTATAATTACGAATTGTAAAAAAATATGCGATAAAAAAATACAATTTAGCACTAATGAACGTCAATTAAATTGAAGAAACCGTGCTATGTAGATGATTAAATATACGTTTATTTGCTAAACTAAAGCGTGTTCTATATCTCAGACACAAGCAAACAAATGGCTTTTTTGCAATGGCTTTAAATTGAAATTTGTTTTTCGAATAATGATTTTGTAGCTGAATTTCCACATTTTTTACTCTACTGCAATGCATAAATTTACATTTTTTTGTAAGAATGTTTGTAAAGTTTTCAAAGCATAAATATTAATGTTGACGAAACTAACTGGACTGAAAGCACGACGCTGCCACTGTAAAATAAATATTTTGTTACACTGCAAGGAATATTAGCAGAGATTCAAATGATACTGCTTTGTTACCAAAAGTACCAGCAATATTGTAAAGAATTCTAAATTTTTTGAACATTATTACTGTAGTTTCTTTTTTGGTAAATAAATCTAAGGGCTTCGCGCGGAGAACAATTAGAATATTTAGATTATGTCAGAACATACGTACACTAGCTTCATATGCAATTGCTATCGCAAGGAAAATTTTAACTTTGTAATTTTTTTCTAGGGACTTTTCAATTCTAATTATATTCACATAAACCGATTAATTCCAAGACCTTGAGATCGAAATTTATCCTGATTTTATTGGATAGTGTCTAGGTTTCTTTCCCCTTCAATGTAGATTCATTAGCCATCAAGCATAAACCGTGCATAATACATTAGTTATTGTTTACGCAGCCATCTATTAGATTAGCAGGTTACGTGAAACAGCAATATCATTTCCTTATCATATACAACTTGAATGTACGTTGCATTTTATAAAGATAATAAGTCCAAATATGAATGCATTTTGCTGAAAAATCTTCATTATCATTTAAACGAACATCGGTTGTGTGGGCGGTTATAACAATTAATATTATCAAGGTTGCGATAATGATATAACCACCTGACTCGTTAATTAAAAATATTTTTCAATATAAACTAGGAATTGTATAGTGTAGTAAAGATAATTCATCTGGTAGACCGCGTTCGTCCTTATTTGAAACTCATCTCGTACTGGCTAGAATTTTCCGCGGACTGGGTTCGAAACTGAGCACGTCTGCTTCGGGAATCATGGGAAACCTTAGGTTTTTCCACGGATTTTTAAAGCTTTTTAAATGTTATCATAAGAATAAAAACTAAATAGAACGTCGAAACTGTAGACATGCAATCGATTAGACAATGCGAATGTGATTGTTATTTATAATCTATGGATATGGATTTTGCTTTTATTCAGAACTACACTGGACAATGATTCATTGCCTGACTACCTTAAGCTAAATTTATGACAGGAAATTCGCGTAACGCTGTCAGCTGAAAGTCCCGCTTTTTCAGTAACACATAAGGTCAAATTAAGTAAAAGTAAAATATCAAGCAAGCTATGTTATGCATGTGCCAATCGACTTATTATACATAAAATCTCAAATCGATGAGGCTGATTTTCAAATAAAGGCAGATTACATTTCTCGATTTTAGTCCTTATTTAGAAAATCATCTTTTATCTATGAATCCGAATATACAAGAAACATTTTTTATATAGTCTATGATAAATCGATAAAGTTATAATAAAAATTATGTTGTGAATAAAGAATTGTTCCATAGCATGCATTTTTAGGCAATTCATATTTTCCTCTATTATAATAAGAATTTTATCAGTTAAGCATTAATATACTGATTCAAAATAATTTCTCAATTAATAATGAACTAAACAATTATTTTTCTTCTTTGATATTAATTATATTATCGTTCCAATCAATATTCCGCACGTTTATTAATATCGTCGTGCTACTTGTTTGTCTTACATTTAAGAGCAGCCTTTCCATCCAAACAAGTTTTTATGGCTTTTCTTTACTATGTAATGATCTTAAGAGCTTCTTCATCCAGTAACTACATCAAATGTCGCTTTATGTTCCTATAGTCAGTTATTTATCAGTTACATATTTTCAGAACTATTTTGATATTATTATTAATATATATATATATATATATATATATATATATATATATATATATATATACATATATTTAGTTATGATTAATATGGAGGATAATCTTAAAATTGGAGACACTGTTAGCATGGTACAGGAAGGCGTAGATATGAACATATTAGATACCGAAGAGAAAACTGTACAATCAGAATTTTATAAGCTCACTAAGACTGATTCAGACTTGGCGTATATGGGGCTTTTATTGTCTAACAGAACAAAAGCATCTAATGAACTAAACAAATACTTATCTTCCTTGATAGTAACTATTTTATTGTTCCAATTAACATCCCCTTGGATTATAAATATAGTCGTGTCATTCGTTTGTTTTTCAATAAACAAATATCCTTGCCATCCAACCTTGTTTCTTTACTATTTGATGAGCTTAACAGCTTCTTCACCAAGTAACAAATTTAAACGTTGCGTTTTGTTCTCATCGTCTGTTATTTATCAATCACGACATTTCACAACCATTTTGTCATTGAAGATTTACCTAGGCAATTTAAAGTCTTCTGATGCTGGTGATTCTCTTTCAGAATGTTTTGAAAGCCCACTATCGATTTTAAGAACAAGTTTTAGATTATATCAATACTCTATTGATAGAAAATTGGTTAACCAAGAACCCACATTAGTATTCCGCGTCGTTAACACTTATATTGAAATGAAGTTAAAAAACGAATATCTTTTTCGTTTTGCACAACATATATTATGTATCCTTGTAACCATTATTAAGGGATATTTTTAGATTTATTATGGTTCGTCTACTTAAAACTTCTGTACGTTATTAAACCTTTTGAGGAAATCAAAATTTAACTTTTTTAATGAGGATCTTATTAGTTATTACATTCTTACGCAACAGTGCCAATTCACCTTAAGCACTTTATTTGGATGCATGCATGTGATACTCATAATTTATTGCTGGCGTGTCTGGTGTTGAATTTTAATGCGCCCATAAATTTAGATCGTGCTACAAACACATACTTGGTACGCATAACTATTTCTTAAAGCACTAATTTGTCTTGACCGGATTAACGATACTATAAATATACTCGTATTAGCGGGAGTTACCATCTTCTTTGTAACCAGGTTGTATATTGTGCAATAAATAAATGGCTGAAGAATTTGAGTGAAAATGCCCGCTGAACTATCCACTAAAATAACTATTTTGGGCCATGATTTTTGTCAAACATTGTCAGCTGCAACCTTCACCATCAGGTTATTCAATTTTCCTGACTAGTTATAGTCAAAATGTTATAAAAAATGAATTACGTTTACGCTTTTTGATAAATTTTTGTGAGCATTCACTCTTCTTAGGCTAAAGATAAGTCTGTTAATAATGTTACAGAGACTTCACACATTTTCCCTTCTCATTCTCACTTTAATCGATCGTAAAATTGTACTATAATTTAATAGGTCAAGCTTGTGAAAGGAATTTCATAATTTATTTATTTTTAATTTTAAGATTTTAATTTTATTTGAATGAAAATTTTGTGTACAACATGTAAACTAAGTTTTTAACGCTTTATATTTATCTACGATACCATATTCTGTTTTTATTCTTTGAAGTCAAGAATAAATAGAAATTTCAGATTTTATTAGTACACTATTAACTAGGATATTAGTAATCAATTAAATAGGTCACAGCATTTCTGAATTTTCTGTTTAGATGCTTCCTATATAAGATAATTTACTGAAACTTCACTCTAAAAGTCTTATTGATAACATATGCTTAGATGTTTAAGTGTTCGGTAGATCAGGTTATGGATAAAATTGAAATGGATATTCAAGGCTATTACATGACTTACTCGTCATCATTTCAACAATCAACGCTATGAAAAGTAAACTCATCAATTGAGATATTGCCAGACAGACTATTCACTCTCGTAAAGCTAAATCGTACATACCCTACAAGTAACCGATAAATCAGATTGAATTGAGAGTCTTGACTGCTTAACTCGTCGTTATTATCGATTTGCATCGAAAGCTTGGTTTTCAGTAAATTTTAGTGCTATTGTATTAGTTCCTATTGTACAAGCATCTTTTATACATCAACAATAATAATATTAAAGATTTTTAAAATAATAATTTTAGATCTAATTATAATATTTATTATATCGATAGTAATAATAAGAATAAATGATTTTTTAATTAAATAATAATTGTATTAATAAAGATAATTATAATAACTATTATTATATAATAATTATTTTTACCCTCTTTTATTGGAAATATTATACGTTTTTAAAAATCTGTATTTATTTATTTTATTAAAACGTCAGTAATATTGAGATTATCGACAGTCCAGCATCAATGTAGGCTCCGTCATATTTTATTGTAGAGAGACCTTGAGATTACCAAATAATTGAATAAAATCGTCCGCTTTGCTTAACAAAAGACGTTTACTTTTTAAAAAATATTTTATTTTTTTGCAAAATTTTTCTCTCTTGACAAAACACAAACTTGTACATTAGAATCCAGGATAAGCATACGATTAACCACACCTTACGTATAGCTATTTGAATTTTTGAATAGGTTTCGATCATTATTTAAATCAGTGTTTCTCTCATATTGAGAACTCTCTAAGTATTTCCAAAATTTTCCGCAGGCAGAACTTGTACCTCGGTACATTTGCCTTAGAAACTGAGACTCTAACAACTGCGTCAACCTGCCACATACTACACCATATTTTTATTTATACAATAACTCATTCTTTTCGCGAGCCTTTCTTTTGGAAAGAGTCATGTGACACCTCTACAGAACTGATTCTCTAACTTGCCACTTGAAATCTGTTAATATAGAGCAGAAAATAAATACTTAATCAGTGATTGCCAGTTGTTGATAGCACTTAATCAAATCAAGGTTGCAAGCTTGATAGAAAGCAAATTCCAGTATATGTAAATATATCAATATAAACTAAGCATTGTATAAGGTAGCAAATGCAACTCATCCGATAGAACAATTTCGTTCTTATTTGGAATTCTCCAAGTACTGTCATGCGTTTTACATAGATAAGCCTCTAACCTGGGCACTTTGCTTTGAGTCCGTGAATCTATGCACTGCGCATACAGTTCAGTTATACATTGACTAAAATCAAGTGCGCCTAGGGTCGGATCTTGTCCGCGGTAAATTTTTAGGCAGAACCTGAGGAGATACAAAAATTGACGAAACCGGCCTTCTGGCTGAATTGCCTTTGCTACGTTATGTAATGTTTATCCTATAGTAACAAATGAAAATATAACGGTATTTGTGTTTATATCAAGCTCGTAACCTTGATTTAAATAATTGTTATCACCATAAATAATACTAATATTTGTTTAAATATTTAAATTTATAATGCAATAAAACCTCTCATGATAATGTATTATAAGTTTCATAAATACATATTGCGAGAAGCAAGTTGGAACTTTAGGTATAAGAAATTGCGACATCAGTTCCACCTGAAAAAGACATTATACAAAAACAAAATTAATTATATAAATGAAAACTGTGTGTGTGTGTGATTGTGTTTGTGTGTGTGTGTGTAGGGTGGTGCATTGGATAGATTCACAGACTCAAAAATAAACCTGCCTATATTAAGCTCTGTTGACGAAAAATTCTTCAAAACACTGGAAGCGTTCCTATTAAGAACCAAATCCGTCGATTAGATGAATTTCAATGCCTAGTTTTTACTGACAAATTTATATTGAATGTTTTTGTTTTTTATAACAAGCACGCAAAATTGATTTAAATAAATTTTATCACCAGCAACACAATTTTGTTTGTTTTATTTTATGTACCTTCAATTAAATTCCACTACTCCAGATTACGTAGTTACTGTTCTATTTTGAAATTTTGTGTGGTTAATAAAATCTTTAGCTCCAAACGGAGGCCACGTAGATTAAACATGAAGGAAAGGCAAACCAAAGTGTATAAAATATATAAAGCGTATAAAATTGCAAAGTTTGGTAGCGTGCGGCAGCTTTTTGCAATGCCTAGGGTAACAGTTTCCAAAGAAAATGTATCCCGGCTCGAGCGCTGTCCAGCGCAAATTTTGTGCAGTACTTTAAGTGTTCAGAATTTCCATGAAAACGCTCTCCCGAATGAATTTCCTTTCCTATCTTGTACAGAGCTTAGTTTATACAGACATATGTATTTATAACGAGATTGGTGTTTGCAGCAATTTAAATAATTGTTTTCACCACCCGCGCAATCAATCTTTTTTTAATGTTTCCTACATGATTGTTCGCAAGTCTTGGTTTTTAATTAAATAGATTTATTCCAATGAATAAACATTTTTTGGAAGAGTTTTTTTTCTTTATTTTTTTGTTCTGTACCTTGCGTGGAAAGCAATGTCACACCATCATTTTTTTTAATTTTACGACTATGAATATACAATTATGTCATTCACGGTTTTCGCTAGTCGAAAACCAAATGTGTTACGTTAACTAGATCACTTTATACAGTACACCAGGCAGAGCGCAGAAAATTGGATCAAGTTTGGTATAAGTAGATAGAGACAGAGTCTTTAAAAAGCTAATTTCATTGCTTCAGCCACGCATAAGTTCTCTGTATATTTGTATTTTCCCTATTTATTCGTCTTTCCTAGGAAGGTTGTAAATATGCACCTTTCTCTGGATTGGCAAATGAAAAACTTACACACACAAAAGTAAACTCCTAATACCATAATCGGTTGATTTAACAAAAAATCTCTTCCAGTGTGACAGGGAATACAATCTAACATTTTGTTCATCATTATAGTTCACTTATTAGCAATAAATAATTACTTTGGTGAAAAAAGTAATCAGGCACGTCGGATCAACCACATACCAAATCGCGATTTTATATTTTATATAAAAATATGATTACTTGAGTTGACGAACTAGTGAGCCCTTTTTCCTTACTTTTTGCCATATAAATAATAATTAAAATTAAATCAAAATTTTATTAAAGTTCCGATTATGTCTCTCCGTGTTTATTAGTTCATTTAAACTGAATTTTGATTGGCTGAATTCAAAATTCCACATTCTTCTAAATACATCATTATGTAGCATGACTAATTTATGCATTTCCGTAAAAGTCACACACTCGTTCAATTACCAGAGTAGATTGTGCCATCTCTTAGACACAGTTTCTTGGCCGGCTATCACAGTAAAATAAATAACTTGTCATACAGCGTTATAATAATTACTCTATGTTATTATTACATTTGCAATACATCTGGCTAAGAGCAGGTATAGTTCAATTCTCCAAGTCGTTCAGAAAACAGTGCTAGACGCACTGACTAAAAGTCAGAGGTTACGTATTGCGTGTCTAATAATGCGTTATTTCACATAGAATCAGAAATATATATGCCAAAAAGTATACAACTCAACAGTATGGTCTCACGTACATCTGTGTTTGGTGTGTATTAGCTATTCCTTACTATGAGTCCGCATTTTCCCCCAAATTCATTACAAATTTGTTCAGACTGGGGACAATACAATACCCTATAATATGTGCATTAAAGCAATATTAAAATCGTATTACTTCTATTCTACTGTAAAGATGACAATTATACCGAATTTATACGCATGTCTACAGGAGATAATGTAGTTAAAATTGTCCTACAGTTTCTGATGAATCGCACAGTGGGTTTTTGGTAAAATGGTGGCTCCAACTGATGATCCATCAGTAAGCATGAAACTCAGGCATGCATGAGATTTTATCTTTTTTAATGCCGATATTTTTATTTAACTATTTGTAATAACTTGCTATTAGGCATGCAAAACCTAATGCACAATTGAATTCCCTTTATTTCTTCATAACATAGAATGCATAACCACAGTACGTCTACAGAGACGATGTCTTGAGTAATGCACAAATGTGGTATCTAATGAAGGTCAAGGCTATAGTATGAGGCCTGATTTTCGTTGTCTGCCATTTACTACTGTAGATTTCCGCTAAGGTCAATCTTAGAGTTTCTAAAATCTATACGCCATTACAGTTATAGTAAAAGACTAATCTTGAGCATATTTTGGGGCCTGTGATCGAACCCGCAAGCAATTAGTTAAGAAATGTAAAAAATATGAACATTGCCGCATAGCCCTCACCGGGCGTACATCTGATGTAGATTCTAGCCAGTTTTATCCCCGACAGCATTATTTCCTTTTACTTCTCGCTTCATTAGTTTGTCATCTATAACTTTTAGTGGTGAGTGAATTGAAAATGTCAACAGCAAAATTCTCCCGAAATACTTTCAAGGAGCAAAATAACTTGAATTCAGCCCATGTTTGTAGTAACACAAGTCAAGTGAAATTATGAAGAAACTAGTCTAATAAGTGAGTTGCATTCACTTCCGCTTGCGATGTTAACCTGTTTATGACAACATAAAACATATGTAAGTAGGTATGTATGTGAATGCATAATGATGCAGCCAAAATTATAAGCGAGTAGGATAAATTTGTAAAACCAAGAAATATGCAATAAAATTATGTGCTCTGCGACATACCAATTTTTAAAGCTTATAATTGTTTATTGTACATAAACCTAAGACCAACCCTACCGAAACGAAAAGTTTTAAAGTTTAAATGTTTCAAATTCATGTCGATATGAGCACCATATGAAGCAGCCCCCAGAACGACTTTTAATTATTTAAATTTACCAATTATTTCTTGGCAAATACAAGGTAAATAAACAACAAATCCTTTTCACAGAATATTGAAATTAGCCATAATCCACGTTGTAAATAATTATCGTGTGCGGTGTTAGACTAAATACAATCTAATAATCCTGTACTTGCATGCAACTGTCAAAACATTTATAGTCCATTTCGACAGTTTTAAACTATTTTGGGAATAGCGTGTAATTTAATGTTATAAACGCAGATAATACTGTGCACTAATGTAGATATGTGCGTTTCTTTATTCAGGCAAAACGCTTCACCTGCTAACCAGAAATATTGCGCAGAGGCTTCTTATTTATGAACAGAATACGCAAAACTGTACCTACATGCATTAGATTAATTATTGCGTAACACAATAAACGTACTATCATTTGTTACAGAATTTTCACACGACTTTATTTTTTTATATAAATGTATAAACTTGGGCAGCTTTAATAGATTTTATTCCGAATGCTTTTCATGAACTTCAAGTAAATAATCGATATTTTGAAAACATTTATTTTTAAAATTGGGAGGCAGAACAATCAAATTACCTTCAAAACTTATGATTATTTAAAAAAAAATTTCAAATGGTTGGTAACTACATCAGCGCAATTGAACAATCATGGAAGGAAATTATGCTTTCGGTATGAAATTCGCGCGTGGATACAGATTGCGGCTGACGCTATTTTATACATATTATCATCTTTTTGTCGGCTAAGGTTTTCTGATCAAGAAAATGGTACATAACTAAAATATATATCTTTACCAAATTGCACAATATTATCAAACTTTTATATTTGAAAATCCTTTTAGCATAAATCGAGTAATGTAGAGTATCATAAATATATTTACATAAATTTTGCCTTTAAAAGTGAATATCACTCTCAAGGCATTCAGATATAAGCAAGCATACCATGGCTTAGGGTCCGAGAAGCTCCTATATCTACCATTGGAATTTTTTTTATTATTCAGGTAATAATTTGGTCGTATGAACGCATTTTATATTTTTACCGGAAAGCATTGCTTAAAATAAATTATTTTAATTTATTTCGTTAGCGATGTATTTTACTTATTTTTTATATGGCATAAAAATAACCTGATTCATAAAGTTAATTCATATTGTATTTAAGCCGATAAATTTTGATGAAATCATGTCCACTAGTATTATTTATGTAGCCTTAACTTTATAGCATAATTACCTATATAAAGTTATTACGTACACTTTACAATAGTAAATTCCGAATTGTGAATCTACTCCACGATCCTTATAAAATTCAATCTGTTGGCGTTGTAGAGATTAGGTGATGTTGTGTTTCGTCAGCGTTGATTTCTGATTAACATGTCTACCTAAATTTTGGCTAAAATTCTACATCAATCGCAAAAATATCTATCAATACGTCTAAGCCTATATTTGTTCGTCTAAGTTATAAAACGATAGTACAAGGAACAATTTTCCGTATTTCGCATTACACTTACGAGCAAACAGCGTTTATTAATTGGCAAATTTTGCAGTAGTTGTACAATGTCGTTAAACCAATGGGAGTGGTGTTCGCTTCAAGACCGCAAACTTTATATAAATTATTTTTACCACCATTCACGCAATCAATGATTGCTAAATTTTAGAGCCTATATATATTTGGCGAAAGCTGCAAAAAGTTAATGTTCGTGAACTGTATAGAAATTGTGCAGCGGACATTTCCAGTCAAGAGGTGAGAGCCGCAAATCAAATATATATATATATATATATATATATATATATATATATATATATATATATATATATATATATATATATATTAGAATTTCTGTTCTGATTCTCGCTAGTCAGTTTGCCGTCGTACTCTGATTATCTTCATGGAAGATCGAAGCGCGTCAGCATGTGTGACTAACGGAAATTTTAACATTTTATTCGTCAGCTGGTTAAATACAATGGGTTTATTGTTTATTTCATTTCCACAAACTAGATTCAAATAATCGCTAGGATCACCAACGCAATCAGTGATTGTTCGAATTTATTAACTATTTATATATTTGGCGAAAGCTGCAAAAAGTTAATGTTCGTGAACTGCATTGAAATTGTGCAGCCGACATTTCCATTCAAGTAAAATGTATGGGAGAATACTAGAGGTGATAGTCGCTTATCGTGATAACGATAATGCAAGTTCGAAACGCGTCAGTACATGTGACTTATGGTAGTTTTATTATGTTTTGCGAGGATTGGTTAGATACAATTGTATTGTTGCATATTTCAAGCTCGAAAACAAGATTCAAAGAATAGCAAATTTCTCATATTTAGAGATTAATATCGTTCGATTCCAGTTAGTCGTCAAAATAATGCATGTAATATTTCAATTGGGCGTCCAAATAGAAATAGAAAACTTATTAATTCAGTTAAACTATTTCTATTGAAGACAAGTCAAAGTTATTATGACCGCTTTCATTATAGCTTCTACTCATTATATTCTTTAGTTAAAAGAGATATTCCTTCATTAGACGTTTGCTTGCATAAAACAGATTGAGCATTCTGTGTTTGATTAAATTGGAGAAAATTTTATACATCTTATAATGAATCCGGTGCAATGGACTCGAAATATCATGTCCATCAGTAGAAAATTTAACAGACATGTAAGTTTAATAGTGGACCTGTGATGCGAAAAGCGTAGTTTAAACATTCTTTTCTCTTACTGGTGCGAATTTTGAAAGAGATAAATAATTATTTCATAAATAAATACACCGCGTCAGTTAGCACGTAGTTTGTTTTATTAAGAATAGTTTGTTAGATCAATTAGAACCATAGATTAGGCTCAAGCAATACATTTTCCGATTTGATAACAGGTATATCACAAAATATGAACCAATGTGCAATAAAATGAGAGTTTTATCACCTTAATAAAAAAACTAATACCTCCCTAGTAAATATAATAAAATTAAATGTTCATAGGTGGCATAAGTAGTAATAATAATTATATAAATCAAATTGCATTTTTAATATTAGCAATAAACCCAATTATATATATATATATATATATATATATATATAAGTATGTACAAACTAAGCGATGTACAGTTTAGAGGATGTAATTCATCCAACAGACCGATTTCGTTTTTAAAGGAAGCACTTTCCGTACTGTGCAGAATTTTGACACAGAGCTCGATACAGGGCAAATCTGATTAGGAGTCTGTGTTTCTAAATATTGAGCCACTCTGCCGAATTTTAGACACAATATTCATTAGTATATAAACCAATGTATTTGGTCAAACTTCTTTTCAGTAAACATTTTGGAGAATTCTTTAATATTTACCATTAAAGAAGAAATCGGTCTACTAGATGAATTTCCTATCTTACGTTATACAAATTCTTGTTTGGGTTTGGATTTAAATAAATAAATAAATGATATATGTAAAGTTACAATCTTTCATGGAACTCTCACGCATGTACTTAGAAAATGCTTAAAACAATTTGAATGACTTTGTTTCCTTTTCTCTTCTGTTAGTAAATTTTAGTATGGTAGGTTAATTACGTTCTTGACTAACTATTAATTTTTTGGAAAGGCCCTTACTTTTCGGTCAAATGGACACTGGCACAAACATTACTCATGTAATGGAAATTTTTCTGTCTTTAAATTTATGCATCTAACTATGTGTGCATTGATATATTTGGACCTATTCGTATTTTTGTTTGTCAATATGTAAATATACGTTTAAGAAATGGTGTAATATTTTATTTTTTTATTCGTGTATGTATCTATGTGTGTATTTATATATTCCTGTATTTAAGTATGAATATATGTGTGTTTATGTGGATATACATATGCTTGTAGTCATATATTTTATATACGTATGCAATCATGTGTGTATATATAGGTATGCATTTATTGTCCATGCATTTATGTGTGCATGTATGTATGTAGTTATAGATGTATGTATGATTGTATGAATATATGTATGTATTTATGTATGCATGTATTTATGTATGCACGCTAATATTTATGGATATAAATATGTACCTCTGAATGTCTTTATGGATATATGTATGCATGCCTGTATGTATGTACGTATGAATGTACATTTTCGTGTATGTTTTATGTAATGTGTCTTTCCATAAACTCATTTGACTTGAATTTATATAAAATCAAACATTATTTTAAATAAAATAAAACAATAATTGAGCGGGTGATGGTAATACTTTTTTTAAATCAAGTTTGCGAGCTTGAAGTAAACACCAATCCCATTTTTATTTAACCAGTCGTCGAACAATATAACAAAAACATCGCCAGTCATAACGCACTGACGCGCTTCGACCTTCCATGATCATCATGAGGGTACGACGGCAAACTGACTAGCGAGGATCAAACCGCATTGAATATATATGGAAAGCAAAATTAGACATGGAAGGTTGAAACGCACATACATATGTATATATATATATATATATATATATATATATATATATATATATATATATGTATATATATATATGTATATATATATATATATATGTATATATATATATATATATGCGTGTATGCATGTGGCGAAAGCTAAAAACAGCTAATGTTCGTGACTGTACTAAAATTGTGCAGCCGACATTTCCAGCCATGTACAATGTATGCAAGACTACTAGATGTGAGAGCCGCATGTCTAATTTTGCTTTCCATACATATGCAATGCTTATGTTCATTAATGATATAATTCGTATAATTAATTAAAATTCAAGAGACAAAAAATTGAAATGCGGACGTTATTGCAATTTTGACAAGTATCATTGTAAATGATTTCTACCTGTAATATTGCTGTTTTAAACAGATGTGACCGCAAATTTCATTAATCTTCTCGTCAAAGTTATAAATAAGTGTTCAGCCATCGTCTGCTCAAAGTTTTGGATAGGCACATTTCAATTTTTCCATTAACTGCAAATAACGTAATAATTGAAATCAGTGCTTTCCGATATACCTAGTTTAATATTAAAACATTTTAACTTCAGATAATAATTGGCTTTTGTACAAACATAGTTATGATTTTTAAAGCCGAACTTGCGAATGTGATTTAGCGAGAGTGTTAATCATGCGTTACACAGTTCCAAATAAATAAATTTATTAATTTTCTTAGCTTTACCAATTTTGATTAACAGATTTCTAACGAAATCTGCCGATTTAAAGTGCAATTTATTATACAGGGAGAAAGTTAGAGATATCCGTACGTCAAAAAGTTTTCGTTCAACACATCCATTTCATAATCAATTGGGCTTTAAGCCTCGTCTGGAGGTGATATACGTATATCCGTGAACGATTTCCTCACTGGCATTTATTTCTTGGTTCCTTCACCTGTTTGTTGCACCATTCGAAATGCCATGCAGTTTTCCGCATGCTTGGAGGCACAACTATAATAATGCCAACGTATATTTTGCAAATGCATATTGACTATAATGGAACATCCACGTAAGAAGTCCAGGTAAATCGTTGAATGCGACGATTGACGTCAACTGAGCACAAGTTTCGACCTTGTATGGACAGTGGATGGACAGACGCATTTGCTGGTCCTCAAAGGGTCCAGTATGGAGACCTGCTGTTATCGGACAAAATTAACATAAAATGCGCGCTATATTACGTTCGATTATTTCGTTCTGAACTCGAACATTGCTGTTGTGTCATATTTCATTTTTCACGTACAAACTAAATATGAAATGGATTTACACATATTCTTGGTGTAAACAACTGAAATGGAGCTGTTAATATGGCTAATAGAATGCGTAAATGCGAACATATGATAAGATAATTAAGCATGCGCGCACACACAAACACCCACACACACACACACAAATTTAGAAAAACATAATATTTAAAGTAAAGGTTTTAACACACTTAAAAGTAGCATTTACTTCCGAACAAAAATGCAAGTGCCACTTCATGTAAATTTGTAATTGCGCAGTCGTTTATTTTACGTATTTCTGTCACCTTATGCATAATTGCGTTTTAATAAATATGCGCTTGCGCAGTACATTTTTCCAAAATTTAGGCCGAACTTATTTGCTATGCAGAAAGCATAGGATGTACGTTTCGACGACATAGCAACACACCAGATGAAGTATTCGATTTCATCTTCGTCGTCTACTTCGGACACCCTAAAACACAGTTAGCGCATCACAACCGGTGTATCAAGTAGGCATAGAGGAAATAGACATTTTTTTTATTGAATTATGAAAGAAACATTAGTTTTAGGAATACAATTTAACAAGCATTGATTGCGCGAGTGGTGCCAACAATTCTTTAAATCAAGTTAGCGTGTGTAAAGTAAACACCAATCCCATTGTATTTGACCATTCTTTCTTAAATACAATGGAATTGGTGTTTACTTCAAGCTCGTAAACTTGATTTATAAAGTTGTTTCCACCACCCGCGCAAGCAATTATTGTTTAATTGTATTGTCTATATATAAGTGTGTGGCGAAAGCTACAAGCAGCTAATGTTCGTGATTGCATGGAAATTGTACAACGAACATTTCCAACCACGTAATATATATGCAAGACTACTAGAGGTGAGAGCCGCATATCTAATTTTGCTTTCCATGTATATTCAATGCGGTTTGATCCTCGCTGGTCAGTTTGCTGTCGTACTCTGATGATCACTTTGGAAGACCGAAATACGACTGTGCGTGCCATTGGTGGTTGTTTTTCTATGCTGTTCGACGACTGGTTAAATACAACGCGATTGGTGTTCACTTCAAGCTCGCAAACTTGATTTAAAAAATTGTTACCACCACCCGCGCAATCAATTATTGTTTAATTTAACCAGTCGTCGAACAACATGACGAAAGCTGCAAAAGCGGTGAGGTTCGTGACTGCATTGAAACTGTCAGCCGACATTTCCAGTAAACTTAAATTTTCTCGAGACTACTTGAAATTATAGCCGCATATCTAATTTTGCTTTCCATGAAGATGCATTGCCGTTTGATCCTCGCTAGTCGGTTTTAAGTCGTATTCTTATGATGATCATGGAAGGTCGAAACGCGTCAGTACATGTGGCTATCATTAGTTTTTATATGTTTCTGCGATGACTGGTTAAATACGGTGGGATTGGTGCTTACTTCTAGCTCGCAAACTTGATTTAAATGATAGTCTTAGGAATAGTTTATTGCCTATTGCGTGTGAAATAAATTTCGCTTTGTTTGCTAACCTCAACTAGGCAAAAGATTAAAATTATTCTTAACCGATAACACAGTGTTGAAAATTGCAATGCATTAACCACACATTTTATGACTAGCAAAACAAAACTTTGCATTTTTGCTTACCTGACGTGCATCACTTTGCATTGATTACCATTGATCATTATCTTCTTACGACAAGGATTATTAGCCACTGTAAAATGTTATGATGGTTTCTGCAAATAAATTGTGTGGTCGGTATTTCCAGCAAGTTTAGTGTGAGACTGCATGCAGGAGGAATGAGATTTTCACTTCAGCTCTTTAAAAGCATTAAATGACAATCACATTTTGAAAACTAATACGATAAACAACTTAACGAAGCATAATCACATGAAGTTGCCCAAAATTATTCGTTCTTAAATGTGGAATTTCTAAAATAGTCAAGAAGTTCAATTAAAATTGTTTTTGCTTTTTTTATGAATAGCAAAAAACAACATAGTTTTTATTTAGTATTCATCAAACAGATTTTAAAATTATCATTTACATACACACACACACACACACACACACACAAGCATACGGCTTAATATACGAACAACTTATAGGAATGTAATAAAATCTGTAGATTGGTTATGATCGCGACTAAAGAGATATGTTTAAATTAATATAATTCTATCACTTCCAGCGGAATGAATCAATACCTAATGACATTAAATGACAGTTTTTTTAAAAACCATTGTAAAACCAAGTATGTTTAAGGTGTTGCGAAGCTTGTAACAAATTAGTTCAGTTGTGACCAGAAGGATAAACCAAAGGCAGCATGAACGGAAAGTATAATCTCATGCACATTCGTTTCGTGCTTACTGGCGACTCATCAGTAGGAGCCGGTATTACGCCCTTTAACCACTATATATTTGGTAGAAGAATGTGGATAATAGGACGGTACAATCTCCTAGACGAATGTGTAAACCTGTAATAGTGAAGCTAACATCAATCTGAAGTCAACGACAATACGACTTCAACGCTAACTCACACTATATATATATATATACCGAGTCTGTAAAGGATACTAACACTATGGCTATTGTGTTAGTAACCGATACTCAACATTATTTTACCGAAAAGGTACATGGTACTAACACTATGGTTGCGAGTTGGTACAGGTTATATATATATATATATATATATATATATATATATATTATATAGTGTGATTTAGCATTGAAGTCGTATTGTCGTTGACTTTAGATTATGTTAGCTTCACTATTACAGGTTTACACATTCGTCTAGGCGATTGTACCGTCCTATTATTCCACATTCTTCTACCAAATATATAGTGGTTAAAGGGCGTAATACCGGCTCCTACTGATGAGTCGCCAGTTAGCACGAAACGAATGTGCATGAGATTATACTTTCCGTTCATGCTGCTTTTGGTTTATCCTTCTGGTCACAACTGAACTAATTTGTTAATAGGTTCGCAACACCTAAAACACACTTGCATATATATTAATTCTTCGCAACAAACAGTATTTAATTGTAAAACCAGATAAAAAATCCATCAGAGTACTTGTGGTTGAATAATTTCTTGTCTTATTACAGGACAAAGATATTACTCATCATTGATTCCAGCTGAATAATTAAACGAACATTGATTGCGTAGGCGTTGATAACAATTGCTTAAATCAAAGTTGCGATCTTGATGTAAGCGCCACCTCTATGATATATATATATATATATATATATATATATATATATATATATATATATATATGACTGTACAAACATAGCACTGTATAATGCTGAAAAGTCAATTCATCCAGGAGACTAGTTTCATTTGCATTAGGAACTCATCACTTACTGTCGCAAAATTTGCCGTTTACAGGACAATAACCTGAGCACATCTCTGCCAGAATGTGCTTCTGTAATCACTGAGCCAAACAGCCGTACGACAAACAAAACTTTCAATTATATCTATGCCGATATAACATATCTTTATCCTATATTTCCAACTAACCACCCAAGAAACTAGGCCTTCTGTGGAAGTGTTATTGAATCAAACATTTATATAATTAAGCAAATATTGATTGCATGGGCGGTGATAACAATTATTTAAATCAAGATTGCGATCTTGATGTAAACACCAGTTTCTTTATATACATATATAAATAAGTGTCCCAATTAAATTTGACGCACAGTGTGAAAAAGATGCAGCCAATATTATTCATTGCATTTTTTTTGTAAAGTAAAGAATTTTTCATACACAATGGAAACTGAGCCTACCTTTGACTTGTCTTTAGCATTACCCCAATTTCACATAAGCTACAGCCGTATAGCTACTGTGCCGTTAGAACCTTTTGAAAGTAGCAGCTTTAAAAAGTGAGGTCAGTCTTGTAAAATTTGAACGCGCACAAGTAATAAACAACCATGCTATATTTGACATTTGATGCTTATTTTGAAATTGTATAATCAATAACATGGTAAAGTTTCATTAGCCGCTTTCAAGTTAAACTAAGTCGCCTTAACACTGGAGACATACTGGATGATTAAGCCACAATAAACTAATGCATACACGAAGAAAAGTCTCACTAATTGTTCAAAAACCACTATGGGATTACGTGTGGGGTATGAAATTACTGTACTCTCGCAAAGTGCTGAACAGAATCTACATTGACAATTATGGTTTGATTTACTATCATTTCTGGCAAAGGACATGATAGAAAGCTTTGAAAATGTGTCGAAGCTGCACAAAAGGAAAATTGGAAGCAGAAACGATAGAAAGATAAGAATAAACAGATGCTAAGTAAGTATTGAACCATTACATGTTACATAAACTAAAGGACATCATTTCTTCAGCTTTTGGACTATAGTAGCTATTGTTTACTATTTTCTAAACAAAGTCTAGCTAGATACGCCAAACGTTTACTTCATTTACACAGCTTATAAAAAACGAACATTGGTTGAACGGGCGGCGATAACAATTATTTTAATCAAGGTTGCGGTCTTCATAGATACACCAAAATCATTATATACATAAATTTGTCAACTCAACAAATATTCCATTGTTAAGCACATTCGTAGACCAGAAAATCACGCAAATATAAAAATTTCAGTGTAGAATATGAAGCCAAAACTGACAGAATCATGTCAATTTACGAAATTTAGGCTATAAGACAGAAGAAGTCAAGCATATTCATATGCAAATCTCGCTGGCACCAAGATGTTAACAGAACTTCATCATCTGCAACTACATAATCGTCATATCTATAATTGACTTTAATGATCAAAATCAGTGGCCACCTTTCTGAAAGAAATTAATTTTTATGCTAAACTCAGCAGAAATATTTATTGCAGTAATACCCAGATCAAAATGTGATAATCAAATAAAGTAAATAAATTTTTGCGATACTGGATGTTGCGTAATTTCCTGATTCGTGTTATGGTTGGCACATTATTGTTCGTAGGTCTATATATCACATAATTACCTGATCTCTGCTGTAAGTAACACAGTAATGATCAAAGTTTTTGTTTTCATACAATTACCTGACCTGTGTTGTAAATAGCAGACGATTGCTCTCAGTTCCTCTTTTCTGTGGAACGTTTTCGCGGCCCTTTTTGGCGTTTAAGTACTTAGTTAATCATATTTTATAAAGGAAAACTAATAAAGCAGATGTGAAGTTTTTTTATACTTAATGCCGTGAACCGTATATAAACTTTATTAATTGCTTTATTTGTTTGCCTTCATAATTTGGGCTGACCAGTGTGCTGATGAAGGATCCCAAAATTGGGTCTCGCCAATTTTCCGCTGAATAGTGTAACTGGGAGCGATCCTGCGATGACCAAAACACATATAATGTGGATAAATAAAGATCACCTGTATAGAAGGATGTTTCGACAGATACATTCATAATTCGAATGTCTTTAAATGACACTAAATTTTATGAACATAAACACAACAACTCTAACACAAAATCTAACATTTCACATGTTGGGGTTTTAGAAAATTATATGCGACTGGAATCGAATAATCTAGACATCACAGTTGAACACTATTTGCCACAAAACCCGAAGATTTTTCTTATTTAAGTGTTTCTATTAAGTTATACAGTTACACATATTGCGAATAAATGTATTCTTCGACAATATTGTTTCTCTACCTCTTCTGAATTCCGAGCCATTCAACGAAGTTTCTCTGTTAGTCTGGCAAGTAGGATATCTGAATGATCTCGTAAATCAGTCCGTCAATCGACACAATCAGCGATCCATAGTAATGTTTAATGGAGATGGTATGGCGACTGAAAAACTGTATTCTTTTTTTACTTTTACATTTGATTTATGCCACCTACCGCTCATTTGGCAATGACCTACACAAACCTTACAAATAAATCAAATTAAATAATCCTTTCAGGTAGTTTCATATTGGTTTGCTTACGTTGATAAAGGCAGCTGCATCAATGCTAAATTTTGAATAAATTTATACAGAAGCTGTTCGTTCTAGTGTCACCAGGAACCCAAAGTTAAAAATCGGCATCGGGTTTTAAATCCGCATTATTTTGTATTCTGGGTCAGTAATTTTTAGAACAACTGTTGTTAAAGCACTTTACATCTGACCGTTTTGGGTGGGCAATTTTTGAACAAAAAAATGATGCTCTGAGTCTGGCCTTCCTTTCCCGCCATCAGAACATCATTGTCAGTGTATTCGAGTTAACCAAAAGACTCCAATCAATAAAATATTTGTCAAAAAATGTTGAAGTGACCTAATTAAACATTAAATCGTCAGTATAATTAAACAAATTTCGACCTATTTCACAGCGGTCTCGAGAGCTAGAGAAAATAAAAAAGGTTAGTTTAGAATACCACTGATACAAAAAACAGTCTGATATGTCGTAATAACAGGTTGCTTTTATCCATACAATTTTGTTGGGAATACAAATAATCATTCATTGATTGTACGCGTGTTTCTAATAGTTCTTAAAATCAAGTTTTCGTGACTGAAGTAAAAAACAATCCCTTCGTATTTAAATTGTCGTCGAACAACATAGCTAAACAACCATAGAACAAACGTTCTGACGCGTTTCGTTAGTCCACGTTCGTCAACATTGAACGACGGCAAACTGACTATCAAGGATCAAACCGCGATACTTACTTTACTGCGGCTGGCTCCTTTTAGAAGATAAGCCGGCTCCATTGATATCCCGGATTAAACCTCTCCATGCCGGGCGGTTGCACATTGACCTGGGTTCATCACCTGCCGTACCTTTTCGTCTTCGGGTTTGCGTAGTACGTGCCCGAACCATTGAAGTCGACGATGTTGGATCCAGACGGATAGTTGCATGATGTCACCGCATTGGTGACGAACAGATGCGTTCGACACTCGGTCCATCCATTTTGTCTTTGTGATGTACTTAAGGCACCAATTGTCGAATACTTCGAGCTTTTTGGAGTCTTCAGAACGTAATGGCCAAGTCTCACAGCCATACAGTAGCACAGGGCGAACAGTAGCCTGGTAGACTCGAATTTTCGTTTTGAGGCTGATTTCACTTCTTCTCCAAAGTGAGTTCTTCAATTGTAAGAAAGCAAGTCTGGCACGGTCGATGCGTGTTCGGACTTCATTCTTTGCTTGACCAGTTGGAAGTATTTTTGAGCCAAGGTACGTAAAATCGTCGACTGTTTCGATTGGGCTGTCGTACACCGTGAGCTGCTCATCAGATGAAGATACACCGATGGCGAAGGCGTTCGTTTTGTCGGCATTGATTTCCAGACCAACGGCTGATGAAAACTGGGCCACTGGATCCAAAACGGCTTGCATGCTCCCAAAGCTGTCAGCAAGGAGAACAACATCGTCTGCGTAATCAACATCCGTCAGCCATAGGTTATTTGATACTTGAACGCCTCGGAACTCAGTTAGCGCGTTGCTCAGAATCCAGTCAACCGCATATTTGAACAATATGGGTGACAAGGGACATCCTTGTCGAACCCCTGTGTGCAGACTGAATTCATCCGATTCTTCTCCGTAAACACGTACTCTGGCTTTGGTGGCTGCATAGTAGGCCTTGATCAGATTGACGAGTTTTATGGGCATTCCGTCGAGCAGCATGATGTTCCATAGGGAGTCGCGATCAACAGAGTCAAAAGCAGCTCGGAAATCAATAAAACAAGCGACGGTTGGTAGTTGAAATTCGTTGCGATGTTCCAAAACTCGCCGTAATGTAAAGATCTGATCAACACAGCCTTTGCCTGGGCGGAATCCACCCTGATTGGGACGGGTACGGACATGCCGCTCATTACAGAAGCGGTTCAATAGAATCGACGCCAACAGCTTGGATGCGGTGTTGAGAAGACTGATACCACGGTAGTTTTCGCACCTTGATCTATCACCCTTTTTGGGAAACGGTAGCAGGATTGACATTCCGAAGTCTGACGGGCATGCTTCTTGTTCCCAGATAGAAGAGAACAGTCGATGGATTGATGGCAGTAGTGCGCCTATACAGGCCTTGTAGATCTCTGCAGGAATTCCATCTTCACCGGGGGATTTCTTGTTCTTCATGCACTGGATGGTCGTAGCGATCTCAACCTCAGTTGGGGAAGAGCAGTCCACATCGTAGCTGGGTGTAGATTTTGCAGGTGGTTGCGGTGGGGAGCGGCCACTGTATGGTCGGTTCAATAACTGCGAAAAATGTTCAACCCATCTTGCGATTTTGCCATTGACATCAGAAATCAAGTCTCCTGTTGCGCTGCGTAGAATTGTCTCTGCATTGCGCTTACCGGATGCTTTACGTATAAGACGGAAGAGACCCCCGAAATCACCGACGTTTGCAGCCGATTCCATGGCGGAAGCCATTTCATCCCAGTACTGCTTACGGTCAGCCCGAGCAGACCTCGTGGTTTCACGTCTCAGGTGGCGATAATTAGGCGCGTTATTCATCCGGGCATCTCTTGCTTTTTGTGACGCCCGCATCGTGCGTTCAGAGATCCAGTCTTTATGGTGACTTTTGATGGTTCCGAGCGTTTCAAGCGCAGCTTGCTGAGTAGAGAGTTTCAAGTTATTCCATTGATGCTCCACATTGGTTTTATCTACGGCATGAGTTCCACCGTCAGCGGCAGTCAACTTTGCAGTGATTGAGGCAGATAGCGCTGTACAACGGGATGGGTCCGTTAGGGCAGCAACATTCAGGCGTTTCCTAGGTTGACGGCGCCGTCGGGACTTGAGATGAAGCCTCAATTTGGCACGTACTAGAGTGCGGTCGGACCCTCCTCGGCTGCCAGTTTCAGCTCCTTGGTATGACCTGCAATCTTCGACAGAAGACATCCAACGCGACCGTACCAGAATGTAGCCGACCAAACCGCGATAAATATAAGTGGATAGCAAATGGGATATGTGGCTCTTACCTCTAGTGGTCTCGCATATATTGTACTTAACTGGGAATGTCGGCTGAATAATTACTATGAAGTCACCTACATTAACATTTTTCAGCTTTTGTCACATATATATAGGTATTACAATTAAACAATCAATGATTTCGCAGTTTGTGGTAAAAAATCTTTAAATCAAGTTTGCGAGCTTCAATTAAACACTAAACTCAATGTATTTAACCCGACGTCGAATAGCATAAAAATACAATCAGTCACACGTACTGACGCATTTTGACCTTCGACGATCGTCATTAGTGTAAGACGGCGTACTGACTAGAGAGGATCAAACCAAGCCAAAATAACTTGCACAACATTTTTTCGGATTATACCAGAAAAACAACGATATTGGACTCTGTTAGTGGTAACAAGATGAGATAACGTGATTAACTGCATGAATTTGGCCAACGTATCGCCGCACTCCTTGTCGAATCTTTGCCTGGTTGAGAATGCTATTCTCAATTACCAGAAATCCTTATGAAGATAATAGCAGTGAATAGTTTTAACATACAAAATAGACCAAATTGGTCCCGAAACAGTAGTCAAACTTCAAAAGACCGCCTTATATGTATGGGCACAACAACGGAATTCTCCTTATAATTAATGGCAGATACCTCATTCTAAGTTGTTTTGATTGAATCTGCTTGACTTTTGGTCATTTGTGCTAGCGCAATTCCCTGCCACTTTATAAAATTTCGAACAATAAATGTCTATTTAGTTACATACTCAAAGTGACACTTCACTGATAACTGATTAGATGTTGGAAGTCCCTAGTAAACCTTTATTAGGATGATTTCTGCTAACACTGCTGAACTGTTCTTAAAATTGTATGGTTCTTTCAACCTATTAACAACATTAATTTCGTATTGATTTTTGTCCGTTGCATAGCTTTTAGCAATTTTCTATCAAATCTTGCAATTCAATTTACGATCTCCACTTTTCTCAGAAAAATAACAGATTTGAGAAGTTTTAACATTATTTGAGATAGAAAGCATATTTAAATTCGTATTATATCATGGAAAGCTGTAGCTTTTTTTCAGTTTTCTATTTATATAGTTACGATTATTGTTTTGTTCGCTATTGGCTGTGTTTACTAGGTGTGTCAGAAGAAGTACAGACGCCCCTAAGTATTTTCGCACATTAGAGCACGGATATTTGGGCGCAATTAGAGCAGCTATTTCTCAATCAAATTTTCGTGGCCAGAAATATATTTTCAGAATAATTGACAGAATTATTAAAGCAAATCTGTTTTGCTCTCGCTTCCTGGGCAGAACGAACCCATGGACTGTTTTCAGAATATTGCCAACCTAAATAACATGTCACGTCTCCAGCCTATCTGCAGCGTTTACTCGAATAAGCAGTGAGATTTTATGCCAATAGAGTGGTTTAAATATTAGGCTCACCACAACTAGGTTAGACATAATACCATGATAATAGAAGCTGAATCAGTGCTCACAGCTATTTTTAGTCAAAGCAATCCTCGTCACACTCGGATTCCTTCACGTCGTCAATATAGGTTGGAGATGAAATGGCCGAGATTTATTTGGACATCTAAACAATCATCAGGGCCAGATGCTCAAATATATAAGCTTTCAGATAAATCCTCCTATTCATTTAAAGAATAGTTTAATATTTGTACACGCACGATTCAAACCCTTTGTAATATGTTGTATATTGGGTATCATTTTAATAGCGCCAGAAGCGTCTTTGCCTCTCCTCCTGTTAGTGAAATCGGTCCAGTACAGAGCGACTGGAAACAAAACCTTACATCGAACTACGCTTCGGACACACTATCAAAACAATGGCTGTTATATATTTATTAGACATGTATTATCACCGAACGATAATGTTGAAATGCGTTAGATTTTTTTGATTTTAAGCATACTTTTATATAAAATAAATAAGGCAAAAATAACAAATTATCATAAATTAAACAATACTGGTAAATAAACAAAAAGCAAAGTATATAAAAGCTAGCGTGAAAGTGATAATTCACCAATGAAAATATAAATGGTATTGGATAAAACTGTTACAGTAGGCAGACAGCCAACGTACCTACAAAATCAGCATGCGCAAAGGATAGTCATTTGCATATTTGAAATCGCTTTATATGAACAGTTACTGCGAAAAACTGAAGAAATAACTGACTTTTCAGAATCATAATTATAAAATAATAAACTGCTAACATTCCAGATATTTCCACTCGAAATCTACTAAATACGAACAAACCAATCAGTGTCAACACAAATGGATTCAAATGACAACCTAACATGTTGAGTCGATTGGAAATGATCGTGCTAGCTATGAACGAAGATAGAATACAAAATTTATAACCATGAGCTGAAATTTCTGAGGTGGTGCTCCAGGTAAAATCGCCATTGATTATGATGTACATTTTGAATTTCTATTAGAACAAATTGTCCATTTAGAATGGTCTAATTCAAATTTAGTTGATAAGGCTACAAATCTTAAATCGCTCAAATGCACAGAGCAGCATAAATTTACAAAGCAAAATTTAATCGCGATTAAAGATATCAGTAAAACGTGGACATCAAAACGCAACGCGCTGATAAATACGCATTCGTTTTTATAAATGATAGATCTTGCTACATAAAAAGATGGAGGACATGTTGAATGGCAATAAACAATTCTCGCGTATGAAGAATATATCTAATGAAATAGATACAGTTGAGCGGAAAGTTATAAATGAGATTAAAATTAAATTAGATGCCGATAAAATTGCTAAGGCCTTTGCACACAAACACAAGCCATTTGGATCATCTACACAAACAATATACGGACATTCGTTTCGTGCTTACTGGCGACTCATCAGTAGGAGCCGGTATTACGCCCTTTAATACCGGCTCCTACTGATGAGTCGCCAGTAAGCACGAAACGAAAGTGCATGAGATTATACTTTCCGTTCATGCTGCCTTTTGTTTATTCTTCTGGTCACAACTGAACTAATTTGTTACTAGGTTTGCAAAACCTTATACATACTTGCATATTAATTAGTTCTTCGCAACAAACAGTATTTAACTGTAATAAAACACAAAAAGGTGTTCTATGTTATCATCTCTTAATTCTCCATTCCATGCATGGCTAAATGATCAGTTCGTATAATGGAACCACTATACAAACTACCAGACAATTAATCATTTGCAGATTCCTTGGGGTTTTTGAATCTTGGATTATGTTGCCTTTTGATATTACATCTTTGTTTACATTTTTTAAATTAGAAATAAAATGACATCATATTTTAACCGATAGATCAAAGCGTATATCCAACTCTGGTCCGAGGTCAAACCCTACGCAGGTTTATTTTTCTATTTATTAAAAGTGTTCATTGTCGTGTTAATGAAAGTGGCTATAAACAGGTTAATGTCATGACAACAGGGAGTCCCTATCTCCAGTTTTAACTAAGATATACCTAGGTAATCTTTAAAACATAATTAAAGTATGTTATAAGTAAATGTGCAAAATACATACGTTATGTTGATGATATATTTCTTGTTCTTAAACATAGGTTGCAATCACGAAAACTTCTTTAAAAATTCAATACAATTTATTTTCATGTGAACGATGAGTGTTTGTCTTTTTCATATTAACCAATAAAGGAAATACATCAACGTTAAATTAAATAGAACAGTTTACCATAAACCAACCTTGTCTGCAAAGAATGTGCTTCATAGCAATTTCGTGCCTTTTCAGTACAATTTATCCACAGGTCGCGACACTTTTTCAAGAAGTGACAGATTGGTCAGTCTAAATTAAATAAGGTTACGAATATGCTGAAACATGGAATTATTTAACTACTAATAGCGCAACTGGAAAGTAGACTGAATCGATTATTAAAAGGAGAAATTAAAATAAGCACACTTCTCCATGACCAGGAATCAAGGCAATACCTGAACATCTAAATTAATTGAAGTGTTATATCCCGCACGGCATAAATAAAGTTTAAGCAGCCTGAATACGTATATTCAATGAATTTAAAGTAAAGGGTATTATTTAAGTTAGAGCATTCGTTTTTATCTGTAAGTAAATTAAGACAGCTGTTCAAGTCGATCTCAAATTTTATTTTTCAATGTACGTGCGTATATTGTCGAACAACTTACGGAGGCCGATCGACCAGAAAATCAATAACTTGAATTAAAGAACATAGCAGCTTAAACGGTTCTTTTCAAAAACAATGTTAAATACACCTCTTCAAATAATAAACATATTATTGTATCCTCGCACGTACTTTCTCCAGACTTCAAATGTAAGGTAATAACTAACTTTAATTACTTACATAAGTTATCAACCTATGCACTTATGTTGATATATATATATATATATATATATATATATATATATATAATCATTAAATGTAATCTGCAAATGGTGTAAGCTTCCGATCTGATCTAATTCGTCTTTGAGTATGATAGGCAGTCAACCTCCAAGAGAAACTGTTTTTTTTCGTTTCTAAACAAATAACTTCGATTACTTATAGGCAGAGACGTTTTCCAAATGTGTAGTTTGCTCCTCCTAGATTTCATTTGTCATTCCGAAAGGAAAGCTACATTTATTGATCGCCACGCCATGTACAAATTAATGACAACCCACATCACGAGAGCTTTTATGTCTGAAATAAGCGTTTTCAAGACTTTGGACTATTAACCGACAGAGATTCCGACAGAAACTAAACCCCATTTAAAATAACGCCCATTCTCTTTCTCTATTCGTGCAAAATCCAAACTGTAAGGTAAATCAGATAACTTCAGATAATCGATAATCGAACCGCAAATTTTATGGTTAAAATGGTAAATATTTGTCCTAGATAGAAAAAATATCTATTTGATTGCATATTTATGCCTAGGTAGTAATTGTCGAGCGTTTATATAGCTTAAAAGACAATAAAATTTTCCATCCAAACTGAATTAATGCTTAACATTTTTAAGGATATTTATTGTAGTAACCCCACAAGTAATATTTTTATTATATTTATTGATATTAGTCATATTTACCTTATTATAAATATTACTTTAATTGATTTTGTTGATGTTATTAATTTTACTTGTATTACTATTATAATTCTTACTATTATCGGTATTTTTATTAATATTTCTATAAAGAATATTATTATTCAGTTAAATAATATTACATTATTTAATAATATATAAAATAATAAATAATAATAGAAATATAAAATATTTGAAATTATTTTTTAAATATATTATTTTTTATTCTGAGCATTTATTTGCATGGAAAGATAATTTTAAAATAAACTTAGCAGTTGATTGTATATTTATGTAAACTAACTTGTGCATATTATATATATACACACATATATATATATATATATATATATATATATATTATAATATTAATTGACTCAAGGTGGGCGAATTTAACACGCTGGTCAATATTATGTACTGCTGAATCTAATAATGCGTAGCAGATCCTTCTATTAAGTAAATAAGTGATTCACCTAAACTTTTTATTGATTTTGGTCATAACTGAGCTTCTGCCAATTGTTAGGACATTTGTTTTCATATTAACTAATGTGTAGTGAATTTTTAATGTCTCATAATCGAAACATTTAGCCAGTCAAATATTTCATGGCTTTTACTTGCTGGCCGCCTACAAAATTTGAACAGTCATTTTTCTTTTATTCGCTTTTGTAGGGTCACTAAAACGCAAGGCCATATAAGGTTATTTCGTGTTACCTTTTATCTGGCGGTTGTACAAGAAAAATTTAAATCTAACATAAACAAGAAAAAACCTCGCACGTTAAACCTTTATTACATATTCTTCAAAGTAATTTGTAAATATTTTTTTCCTTAAAATTCTATGTATATTTTTTAATTCAAGGAATTTTATTTAAAATTTCTCGTTTGGTCAAAATGGTAGCATTGGCGTTAATATTTTGGAAAACCAATCTTAAAATATTTTGAGACAGTCGAACATGAATGACTATCATGCCGGAGCTATATCAATGTGTAGCTTCCCTTCAACTTTTCAACTTACAGGCAAACTGACTAATCACATATGAATTCAGATCTAGTGCAGATGTTACGTATTGTTTCTTCAGGAGAACAAATATATTTTTCTGCATTTGTGTATTAGGTATTGCGAACCTAGTAACAAATTAGATCAAATAAGACCTGAAGTATATACTAAATTCAGCATTAACGATATATCACATCTCAAGTACACATGTGTTTCATGCTTACCAGCGACACATCAGATGGAGCAGCTACTATGCTCTAAACCCGTTCTATATTTGGTGAATATATGTAGAACGGGTGGATAGTTTTATATTAGATTGGCTTTACTATACTTTCATATATTTTGCAATATATTTATAATTGTTTAAAAATGGGGTTTTGATAGCATCTTCTTAAGAAAAGATACTAATATGCTATCAATATCGCTTTTAAATAAAATGTTGAAGTAATTGGTTTAATTTTTATCAACAGGACAATTATTATTTGCTTAATTGTTGCTTATATAAACAAAATGACGAATATATATATATATATTTATATATGAGAACACAACAACTTATTCCACGGAATAACATTTATTAATAAATCTTATTTCTACCAGTACCTACAGCCATTATTCTGGATTCTTTAATATATTCGTTCATCAAATCTCATCTGTACATTTGTCGTAACCAATCCACTCTTGGCTACGTCTCCCCTTGTTTTGCGCAATTTAGACCATTCCTGTTGCGTAATATCATGTGGCGTGTTATCGCTTTCATTGTGAGTGTGTCCGTAATTAATGGGTGTGCCGTATTGTGCGGAAAGTAAGCTTTTGTTGAAGGCCTGTCAGTTATGTCTGTGTTCCGGTCCAAATTAATTTATTCTTGAATTACTTTCTGCAAGTTTAAGCAGGGGTTCAGTTTATTATTTGCAATAGCTTCAAAAGCAGACGAATTTTTTCCGTTTTTACTTTGTACAGAACTGAAAAATTGTTTCTACTAACAGCATGACCTGTGAGTAGTACATGTTCGCAAATTGCTGATTTTTGTGCAGGAGCTGCACCCCTCTTTAATAAGCTGAACCCCTGCTTAAACGTGCAGAAAGTAATTCAAAAAGAAATTAAATTGTACTGGAACATAAATATAACTGACAGGCCTTCATAATTAGTTAACAGTCCGCTAAATACGACACACCTGTCAATTACGGACGCACTCACAAAGAAAGCGATGACACACCACATGACGTTACGCAACAGGAATGGTCTAAATTGCGCAAAACAAGGAGAGACATTGCCAATATGGGATTGGTTACGATAAATTTACAGTTGGGATTGAATGAACGAATAAATTAACGAATCCAGTATAATGGCTCTAGATACTGGTAGAAATAAGATTTAATAATAAAATGTTATTCCATGGAATAAGTTGTTGTGTTCTCATTATATAAAAAATGGTGAAACTTTTAAATAAATATATGTATGTATGTATATATATATATATATATATATATATATATATATATATATATATATATATTTATATATTATAACTTTGGTTGTATGAGGCACTAAATTTAAAGCAAATTGCTGATTTATATTTGTATTGCTAAATTATATGCATTTTATATCTTGTATATTATTAGTATATTTGCTTCTTTGCTAAAACGCATATGTTAAATTTTACCAATTTTTACGCATACACGCCATACAGACCCTATACATAGACGTTAAACATTAAATGTTTTATTACTTTCAATAAGGTTATGGCTTTCATAATTGAGTAACACCATAGTAGCTGATGTGAGTAATAATAGTTAACATCGAATGTAAATGTCAGTTATTATAAAATTAGAAATATTATCCAAAGAAATGCCGGACCGGAAAATACATGTAAAAATTAACTTACCCAACAGTGAATTAAGTTAAAAAGAATAACAGCTTTTTCCCATATAAACCTAATAATATGTTAAATGACTTTCAACCAACACAAAAAAGACTTATTGCCTAAAGAATTGTCGTTCAATGGAGATTCTTTATAAATTATCTGTTATTTGAATATTGAAAAATATCATGTAGGGATATATAAATATATCACAAAGCAAAATCTGTAAATTTATCAAATAATTTTTTTTTCTAGCCGAAAATGAATAAACACCTTACCAAAACCATTATTAAAAGCTCCTGTCAAGTCTAATTTGCGAGATAACCGCTCAAATGTTATGCAACGACCGAGGCTCAAACTTGGGCACATACTCTTTTGTCTTGCAACTCATCCATTGCGTTGCAAAAGTCAGCAAACCAGTAATTTTCAGTTAATTACTAACTAACGTGTTTGGATCAATAATTTCTACATGCAAAGTCAATTTTGTACCAAAAATGTGTTCTAGTTCGAGCCCTAACTTCAACGAAACTGATAAGTGCGTGATTACTGCCAAATAAAAGCAGAATAGAACTTTCTGGTCCATTTCACCTCCAATTACATACAATGTTTGGTTTATTTTTGCAAAATATATAGCAAAATACTTCCATAATATATGAATCACTATAATATCATCATGTGACATATTTGCGATATGGGAATGACAGATTTTAGTTGGCAAGTTGGCTATTTAGTTCAAAATTGACGGCACGTAGGCTCTGCCTGATGTTAAAAATGACCAAAATACATAAGCTATTATATCAGTGTAAAGTGAAAGTATTGCAAAGGTGGAGGGCTGCAGTGGATGAGCCGTAAGATTCACGAGAAAACGTAGCCCAGTTCGAGTCCCGGTTCCTGGTCTTGCCTCAAAATTTCTAACGTGTACTTTAAATTTGTCCAAAAATGAAGATTTCGGTCTACATGACGAATTGCACTCGTTAATTTGTGAAATATTTTCTTCAAACTGACTGAGGCTCATGTTCTTGGAACGGGATTTTCAGGCGCATCATTCCATTACAGCTTTATGTTATGCAAATCGCCCTAGCTTTCACGTTAAAATAAAAGCATTTATACAGACAGTTGTTAATTTGGTCAATACTAACGATCCAATTATCCCACATTGTTCGACCAAATACATAGTGGTTAAAAGGCGTAATACCGGCTCCTATTGATGCGTCGCCAGTAAGCACAAAATGAGTGTGCACATGAGATTATTCCTTCCGTTCATGCTGACTTTGGTTTATACTTCTGGCACTATTTAAGTCATTTTTTTACTAGTTGCGCAACACCGAATATGCAGTTGCATATGATTGCTACAAATTACATGATATTCTGGGTCAGTAACTTTTTTAAATTGCAATCATACGTTTTATTACTGGTATTTTTTTATAGCTGAGATAATTTTGATGAATGATTCTCATGGAAAAATAGAAATAGTCATTATCTTATATGTTAAAATTATTGCTGTATTCGTGATTAAATTTATAATGTTAAGCTACAATTTATTTCCTCTGCGCAATGCAGTATGAAGCTACTAAGACGACAACGTATGATTGTACGTTTTAATCGTCTTTAATGGCAAAATTTTGTTTCAAGTTTCATTTTTAAGAGTATTTAGAATTTGTTTTATCTGTTGTCCAAATATCGATGAAAAATATCAAACATTAAAAAAATAACACTTTGACCACTTTTGACATATAATACAGTTACTTAAAGCAAAAATATTTGACAAATTAAAATTTTCTTTAATTGGTGGTTGGCAATGAATTAAGCATTAAATATGTAAGAGAGTACATCAAATAGGCCAATTTCGGCCTAAATGGTATCATTTCCACCACACTGTTCAATAGCACTTCACTAAATAGCGTGTTGTCTGCACTTTAACGAAAGTGTTGTAAGGTGCTAATTGGAACTTTGGATCAAAGTCAATGCTATATAGGCTCCACCTAAAGAAAAGTCTAACGAATAACCTGAGTTGGTATATAACTTAAATTTTTACATAGGGTGCGGTAGCAAGCCGCCATTAATGCCAAAAGCTTGATTGATCAAAACTCTTGCCGGATATAAAATTCATCTCACAGGTAGCACAAATTGAAATGTCATAAAATTATGTTCTGGATACGTTTGACTAAGTAAATTTAGTACAATTGTACAATATCAGCATTTGTAAAATTATTGTGTTTGATGTCGGTAATTTATTTAAATTCATCCTTGTTAACACAATCATATGTTTACCATTTGTTTTCAATAAAATTGAAACGGGTCTACTTGATGAATCGCCTGTTCTTCCTGATGCAATATGTAGTTTACGCTAGTAAATATATACAACCAAAATCATGCCATTTGAGAAACAGCCGTTAATGTCGATATCAAATATTATTTATCAATATACATGCGCAAGTTGTCGATCAACTTACGTAGGCTGATCGACCAGACGGTTAATTACTCGAATGAGGGAACATTGCAACTTGAACGCCTGTTTTAAATCAAATGGTGAATACACGTCTGCTATTGCGCAACACATCATCGAAACATCGCACGTATGTTCTCCAGACGTAGCATTCAAAGTAATTACTAAATGCAAAACAAAAGGGAGCTAGCCACATACGAAGCCTTATGGATAAACAAATTGCAGCCGGATTTATGTAAGCAGAAGAAGTATGTACAAGCATTGAGCTTGAACTGGATGTGACGCACGCAAATTGATTGGTTTCTATTTTCCACGCTCTCTCGATGTTCAAATATTTCTATCTTGTTTTGCTTTCCAATTTATATATAAAGATATGTTCATGAGTAGATATTTGAGAAGACCATGAGAAAGAAAATTTTCTTATATCTGATAAAATTTCTTTTTGTTTTTGCACACAGGAAGGGTACAATGAATATATATATATATATATATATATATATATATATATATATATATATATGTATATATATATGTATATATATATATGTATATATATATATATATATATATATATATATATATATATATATATAATTCAATCTTGACTAAATCTAGTCAATGTATTTGATAACTGAAGACATGCTGTATATTCGCACGATATATATTTATGGAAATACTTCGCTTTTAGACGATAACGATAATATTTTTATTGGTTGTCGGTAAGACACATTGGAGGAAATATTTTTTTGCGAACTAAATTATGTGTTGATGCATACATATTGATTGGTGCTTACTGAGGGTTATCGATTTTAACTTGGTCGCCAACGCTGACCTGACCTGCAAGAGTGCTTTTATCTGTTTATTTAGGCAGAATGCCGCTCAATCAATGTCAATTCTTCGGCCTATCTTAAATATTAAGTAAACAAATCACAATCCATAAAAGTGGATTCCATGCGTTTCATTGATTTCGATAGATTTGTTAGATAAAATTTAATACATATCTGTTTAATAACATTTATTAATAATTATTAAAAGTGGAAGGAAACAGAACCAGGCGTATTTCGGAACAGAGAAGAAAGCAGTCAACCTGATATTCTCATTTAAGGGGGATGCAATTTTCCGAATAGCACAAAAGATAGCTGAGGCGGCATTAACACGCACATTTAATGCAGTTAATCTCCAAGTGTTATTTAAGGTAATGCACTTGCCGTTACCAGAAATTAAAGAGAAACAGTCGCTAATATCTACAACAAATAATATTTGCCAATCTACATGCGCAAGTTTTCGATCAACTTACGTAGACCGATCGACCAGATGGTTAATTACTCGAGTGAAAGAACTTTGCAACTTAAGCTTCTGTTTCAAATCAAATAATAATTATATTGTGGAAAGCTTGTAGAACATAATAAAACTCAAGTGTAATTTACCTCTCTGAATTTATTTATTATGCAAGCTAATTCTGTTAAATGCCCAATCTTCTAAAATTGTATCACCGAAGCTTCCATAGTTTTCATTCTTCCCCTCATTTCAATATAGTCATTAAATCAGCTTCAGATGTACTTTTAAAAACGCAGAGAATCTAGAAATACGATATTACCAGAAACAAACTTCACATTATTGCGTAGCATAACACTTCATTATTGTTTAAGTGTTTTTGTTTTAACTTTATTTTGCTGGTTGACCTAAAAAAAATAAAACAGCTAAAAAAATAAAATAATTTGTTGAAGTAATTATGTATTGCGCTTAATAAATTACGCTTATTAAGGTGAGGATTACTGTTGTAAATATTGATTGACTGCTGGAAAATAATCATTCAAGCACACAATGACGCCAAATGATAGATATTTCTAAAAAACCTTTTTACTTAAGACTTTTATTTTCTACCAAGAATAAGGCTACGAAAATTTGCAAGATACAGCAAAGCATCAATTCGCATTTTCTTTAAAAATATGCCAAAATGATATTCTGGTAATTTTTCAACTAGCTGTCCATATCTTACAAAAAGAAATTGAATACAAATGAAGAAACTTCCAAATATTTTATTTTATAATGGAAAACATTGGAAACTCGCTCAATGTGCCGCTTTCATTAGCTCGTTAGAATTTATATATATTTTATGTTTCTCAAGTTTGTTTAAATTTTGTAATTTAAAAAAAAGGGTTTTTGTAATAAATCACTGAGAAATGTCTTAATTGGCTTTTATACAGGCGTAAATTTCATAAATTTTTGTTGTCACTCTTCAAGTTCGTTCTTTTCGCAGAACGTGACGCGGTGTAAATTGAGGATATACGAGTAATAACAAATGTTTTTCTTTTAGAGTAATTCATTGCGTTAGTGGTGATAAAAATTATTTAAATCATGGTTGCGATCTCGATGTCAACACCAATTGCACTATATTTACATTTGAAGAGCTCCAAATAAGAGCGCACTCAGTCTAATGGAGGATTTCTTTTGCTAAATTATTTAATGCTCAGTTCATATAGGCACAGGTATACCTAATGGAATTAGTGTTTTATATCGAGATCGCAATCTTGATTTCAAAATATAGCGTTATCTGATTTGTGATTGTACTTGAACTGTTTGCGATAAGCATACTTGGTTATATGCTATGTATCACCGACCATATGCATGAAAATGATTTTTTTTCCTGGTTTTGACTGTTTCCTTCGTTTCTTTGGTGAGATATGCAGACATATGTGCTACATTTACTTATTCAAATTCTTTTATATGGACTGTGAGAATCTATTTCTTTCTTATTTTCCTTGTCACTCGCAGTCGTATAATTTTAATTTGATTTTAATAAACGTTATATCCTAAGGTGAAATAACAGGATTGATCGTATTTCATACGGCAGATAAAGACTGTTTTATCTATAACTCTTTCATAGCTAGTTGATCAATGTAATAATTGGAAGTTTAATATGAGATCTTGCTTTTTCATATATCGAGATAGGTAGACAGATTTAACATTTCGTCCATCACTTAATTCCATCTTAGTTAGTGTAATGCCTAATTTGACATCCTGTTTTTAGAATTTCCTACAGTATACAACGTTCGCGACGAATGCCAGTTCTTACAATATCGAAAACTGTCTGAATTTGTCATCTCTCTGACTGTCAAATTTGCACATAATTTAAAACCTCATTAATTAAAAAGTATTTTGTGCTTAAGATTTCAATTAAGATTGTTCATACAGAAGAAGGAAATCTTACGCTTTCGCTAATTAATTTATTGCATTTGCGATATTTATATATATATATATATATATATATATATATATATATATATATATATATATATATATATAGAAAACCAGTTTTTATTTAAACCCTCATTTACAATTGCCGCACCCGTAATTCACTCAAGTCAAATTTCAAAGTAAGTAAGTTTGTTAATAATAATTTTAAAAAAGCGAAATCACTACTAGAAAAATGGCTTTATCTACGAAAATAAAAACTATACTTAATCTTACGATACGAACAAAAATGACTGGTAAACTAAAAAATAGTGTATTGCACATAAAAGTGACCCTATAAATAGCCGTGCTATATATATTTGAAAAGCAATCGCCTATCTCAAAATGTTAAACAGCCTAGATTTGTAGCAAATTATACCAGGACAAAGAATCATCAGATCTTAATTTTATTTTTTAATCCCTTCGTAGTCAGCTACCTTGACACTATTTGTTTAATGTGTTACTTATTTCCCTTTTTTTCGACCATCTATCTCATAGATTTTAATCATTATTATTTAAATGATTTCTGCTGTAGTAAGTGTGCACCTATAGATTGGATTATTTTTGTGATTGCCAATATTTCGCAAACAAATGAAGCAATGATGCGATTGCCTTACTGTAACAATAAAAAGAATATAAATAAATTATTTATGAATATTCTCTAAGTTCTCGGCCCAATTTTTTAACATTAAATTGTTTATTCACATTTTCATGAAAATTGTTGACTTTAAAATGTGTATACCAGAGACAGAAAAATATATTTCAAATTTGCCTTGAAATTTGTGAAAATGTATGTATATTACCTAATTCTAAAAATCTATTTTCGAGGATAAATAAATGCCACTGCTTGCCGATATTCGTTGTACATTATATAAAAAGTACTTAACCAGCTAACGTAAACAAGTCACAATTAATACCAAAAAATCTTTATATATTCATATTTGCCAAAGCAGTATATTTCTATTTATTTTTCTATTTACATAATATAATTCCAATTTTTGACGTACATTTATTTTTTATGTATAGGCTGAGTTATTTCGTAAAATCGCGACGAAACGATTAAATTGCTTTAGGTATAAATTTATTGTGTTTATATTCAATTGAGTGACCAAGTCTTAGTCTGATATTGAAATTTATCTCTGTATTTTCAGTAGACGTGCAGGTGCGTCATGGTTAATAAGAAATAATCTCATTTATTTTGAGTGAGATTGCGTTTGTTTCGATGTTATTTTGTGAATGTATGTATGTTCGGATAGATTTCTTTGGTATTGTAAACGATTATAGTGCTTGAGATCTGAATATAATTTCATCCAAATGTTTCGTTCTATTCAAACTTTCGTTCATTTGCCTCTGGCGTATACTAATATTTGCCTTCATATGTTGTTGGTTCTACCACATTGCTCATGAATTTTTCTGTGTCTCGCGAATAACAATGCACTGTATAAATTGAAATATTAATCGTGCTTACATTCCTGGATTTACGAGCCCGAATAATAATAATAATAATAATAATAATAATAATAATAATAATAATAATATAAATAATAATAATAATAAATTTGTCATCTAATCTATTGTTTATAATTAAATTTATTACCAGTCCGACTTCATTTTTTGGAATTTGACCAACGCATGTTACATCTTTATAGGTTACCGTATTATTATAATCCGTTTTGGTGAATAGTGGCCACTCGAATTCTGCATCATGTTTAAATCTGTTTAATGTGTTTGTGGTGTATAACAAGGCTTCGAACACGTATATTCAATTTTCAGACTATGTTTCACGAAGAAAGGAAAAATTTGCCAATTGTCTCTGCGATCATTTTTACTAAAATATCGAGGGAAATAAGAAAAGTTATCTCTTTTTGCCTTTTAAAAATGATTTGATAGGATTTTCTAAGAACATTGACAACTGTAGCGCATTCTAAATAGCATACACCATAATGTGTAATGTAACACCTAATGCGAGCTTTTCGACCATTTGGTGTTGTAGATCAAGATGCTGCAATGTACCTCTCCTGCCTGATATAGATATGACCTATATTAAGCAACATACCATGTAATATATATAACAAATTCATACCCTAACTATAAAAATAAAGCACTTTTCAACACAACTGTTAAAATATTTGACATAATCGTCAACATACGGATTATAAAACCTTTTTAGATTCGTAAGTCAAAATTTTGACAGCCCAGTTTATAGTAGACCAATCATAAAGTAGAAACCGGTCTGCTTATTGCACTTCATTTGGTATCTTATTTAATGTTAAGATTACATTGACAGAATATCTATTCATAAGCAGAATAATGCCAAAATTTAATTAAAATATCAAATACCCAGGTGGAATCGTATATGTGCCCTATTTTAAGATCGTAGGTGGCTACTTAGAACATTTGCTTGAAAGGTACACCAAATAGACTCCACTTGAATTTAAAGCTAGTAGAAGCACAAATTGCATTTTATGTTTCTGGGGATGGTGTAGTGGATAAGTGCGAGAATCTATTGCGGAAGTTCTCCATTTTGAACTCCTATCACGGCCAAATCTGACGCACTTCATGATATCCAATAAATAAAAAAGCCCATCTACTTTAGGAATCCTCTTTCCTACATTTATTTATTTAACTTTGGATATTTTTTACGTAAAAATTTAATATAGCATAAAGTATGATATGTTATTAACTCACTTGACCAGTTTCGTTATAATTGTTTATATGAATCTTTCAAGCTACCTAAAGCTTAGTAAAATTTCAACTTGCTGGATAAATATAATCTATCACTGCTATTTTATTTTATTATATATGTTAAACTTTATATGTTTGTGGGTTTGCAATTCCTTCAAAGATATTGCACGAGAGTACTTATTTTCGTCTACTTAAATCTTTTTATGACCATCTGGAAGCATTGCTTATGTAATATCTTCATTCCACGAGAATGCTCGTTATTAAGTAAAGCATAAAAATATATAAACTTTTAAAGCCGTAAATGCATTTTAGAACAAGCTGAACAGTAAAATTATGCAAAAGCTACAATATTTCGACATTCAACATATTATTATCGTAACTTTTATTTACCTATGGTCAAAATGCGTGCTCGCGTTGCTTAAAATGATAGAAGATTACATACAGACATTATGTGTAAGTAGTGTAGAAAATTAAATGAACATTGGTTGCACGGGCAGTGATAACAATTAATTTAGTCTAGGTTGTGATCTTGATATAAACTACTGACACATAATGTAAATACTTTTCTGTATAAACTAAGTATTGTATAGTGTGAAAAGGTAATTCATCCAGCAGACCGGTTTCGTCTTTATTGGGAATTCATCACATACTTTCCACAATTTGCCGCGTATAAGGCTCGAATATTAGCACGTCTGCTTCGGAATCTGGTGCTCTAACAACTTAGCCAGGTAACATGTTTTTTGCTTTATAATGACAGATTGGGGATGGCTAGCCTGAAATTCCGATCTAAAGGGGTGCCATATAGGCTCCACCTAAAAGAAAGGCTAACCAAAAAGCATTATTTAGTATGTAACTGAAAACTGTTTGTAGTGTGCGGCAGGGTGGCTCTGTGGTTAGAGCACTAGATTTTAAATAGACGGGCTAAGGTTCGATCTCTTTTCGCGGCATTTTCTGGATATTATGTGATTGCTTCCTATTACTAATGAAACCAGTCTGCTGGATGAATTGCCTTTTCTACATCATACAAATTTAAGTTTATACTGACAAATGTATGTACATAATGGGTCAGATATTTATATCAAGATCAAAACCGTGATTAAAGTAACTGTTAAAATTTTTAAAGATGCCACGTTAGATTAGACATAGCGCTCCTAGTAACTACTTAGATAATATTGCACCAAAAATATATGCTTAATACCGACTATCCAAAATATATCATGCATTTAACACACAACTTTCGTGCTTGTTGGCTATTCCTCAGAATGAGACGCCCCGACTTCCCAGTCCCACTAAATATTTAGTCATATATTTAAAATTAGTTGGACAGCGCAATTATCATTTCGTATACGTAACTGAGTTATATAACATTCGACATCAAATTCCGTCAATCGTTGTTCAGCCCCAAAGCATTTACTTTGTTTATGCAATGTGCTGAGACATTAAATTTTATGTACAGTTTGATATGTTTGAACAATACTGCAATACGCGAAATAGACGATTCACATCCTTTTATAATAAAAGATACATCGGCTGACGCTTAGATTAGATCAACAATATTTTGTATAATGCTGGAGTAATCCTAAAATCTTTGAATTTATCAAATATTATATATTAATTTACTTTGCAGTACAAGCCAAAATGATTTTGCTGCTGTGTTCGTAATAATGGGCTTCCTCATAACTCACATACATATATAGTTTTAATTTATTTATATAGTTACATTTCAATTAAATAAAAATTAGAGTAATTTCTTTAATATAAGTAATGCTGCAAATTTTCAAAATAAGAAAAATTGCGCGCAAGTAGCATATGTAAAACATACAGTCTACGAATCTACTCCGTGTTACATAGCACAATGCTGTGTTATTTGTGAACTAAAAATCATATTTGTGACTTCTTGCAATCAATAAATTTGTTGCAAAAACAACAGCGAATAGAATTCTTTTCAAGCGCAAGTTGAAACGGCATATCATCATGCTTTCTCAGGTCACGTTTACATGTTTGCACGTTAAACATTTGGTGCTGATATTAAGAAGTTATTCGTGCCCGATAAGTGACCTTAATGTGCCATTTTGGACATAGATGTCATGATTACTTAGTAAAGATATCGGAAATCATTATCATTTAGCTTTGTTATACTTTGCCAAACGTTCCCAATGACAGCTGGCCGTCATAGATCACACCTAGAAATCCGCATGACAATTAAAACTATATTAACATTTGGATAATCCAAATATTTTGGACTAAATTCATAACAAAAGCTTTATTTGTGATAATTTCGGGTAAAACTTCAACTAAAATGACTAATTTGGTGACTAAAATTGGAATTTAAATTGATAATGCTCTAAAATCTAAAACATATATTGTCTATCATTTCAATATGAAACTAATAGAAATTTTTCCATGGAAACTTTGTTATCAAGGCGCATTTTGCATCCTGCTTACTTATGAATTGTGATCTGTTCCTCATAAGTGATCTTTTGACGAACAATGAAGGCTGAAACATACACATGACCGGCACTAATTTAGACGTGTTGTGAAGCAAGTTAGATGATATGTGATCAGTGTTTTCCACCATGCTCGAAAGCATGATTTTAATATTTAAAGTCAGGCAATATACGCATTGAGAATACAGCAAACATTTCAGGCTGGCGACCTCAATGCAAATGTGCAGCCGACATTTTCAGTCGACCATAATTTACGCGAGGCAACGAGAAATGAGAGCCGCATATCTGGTTTTCTCTAAATCGACAGTTTGCTGTTGTGCTCTTGTGATAATCGTGGAAGGTCGAAATGCGTCAGTACTTGTGATTGATGGTAGTTTTGCCATTTTGTGAGACGGTCAATGTCATTTATAAATTTTCTAAATCCACTAAATCAAAATTTAGAACGCTTAAAGCATTAAAATCTTTGGCATCATATTACGAACTCGGCAAACAATAGTACTCATATTTCCGTGGCAACAATGACAGCATTCGATTAAGCATAAAAAAGCTATAAATTTTGTTCAAAGAAATGAATTTTGATGCATATTTCTATTCAAAACGACATACTGTGTACCAACTCAACATTGAGCGTTATAGTTAAATGTAGTAAAAGCTTCATTACGGGAATATTAATGATTGGATATTCTGATATTCATTTATTCGACATACTGAAGTAAATTTTTTTCGATGGTAATTTTAAAACTTATTAATTAAAACATTGTAAAACAACAAAATTGTCTTAAAAGGTCAAAATAAACACTAAACACGCGCCATGATTCAGGGATCATTAAATCGGAACTATTTTACAATGATTAGCGTTGGATTTATGACTTGTCCTTTTTATAGCTTGGCTAGTGAACAACGCGTCAGCCTGGATTGTAAAAAAGAAGAAAAGTTTAGTTCTTATTAAGGAAATTAGGATCAGTTCAAAGTAGAAACTGTTAGTACTGATGCAATTGTAATTTAACACACGTAAAATTTCCATATGCAAATTTTGAGAAAATTTATGCTTACAAGTTTTGAAAACCAGACGTATCTACATAAAAATGAAGATTAAGCTGATGTTTAATAGAATTTTATTATAGTTAATAGCATGGTTTCTGTATAAGGGCAGCTATATTTTAACGTATGTAACCACAATTTGATAATGCCGTTTGTAATAGTTGTGAGCCTGTGATCGGTAATATCAGTTAATCAGTTGATTTTAACAGTCAATTAACTTGTGTAAGTCTTTTCTTTTCGTTTTCAATTCTACAGCATCATTAGCGACATTTTAATTTGGCATACATGCATTTAAAATTTCCATTTACTTTATTATTTGGATTTCCTTGGTCTTGGTTTGTTTGTGCCTTGATAACAAATATGGTTTGTCTAATTGATAATTACAGATTGTAGAACCAAACGTGAATTAGATAAATTGAATAGGTCGTGTTTCATGTGAGTAGCCATTTATGATTTTTTTAAATCAATTCTAACAAATTAGTTAGACTAGTTCGTGTACAAATGAAACATTTATTTATGAAGAATTTTTGTGATTGCCTACTTTGCGGTTCGAACTCGTCTAACATCAGTGCTCATATTTCCGTGACAACAATGACATCACTCGATTAAGCATATAAAAGCTATAAATTTTGTTCAAAAAATGAATTTTGATGCATATTTTTATTCAAAATGTCATACTTTGTACCAATTCACTTTTCAGTGATCAATAATAAGAGGCATTTATTTTATGCTTATTTTAAGTAAAAGTGAGCACAACCTTCTTAGTCCACCTTAACTTTGGTTAAATTAAAGCCAGGTTCTAATAAACAAACATTTATTTAAAATGTAGCATCGGATAGTCAATATATGCTAACCATTGCATATGTTAGAATATGCAAGACATTTAGTGGGAAGTTATCGCCCTTATCGGGAACTATTCTAATTCCTGCAATATTTGAATCGGTCAGAGTGCAAAAGAAACGCAATTGCTGCAATCTTGAAACTCATTTACTACCACCCTAACAAACACTGCGTGCCATTACCTGTTATATACGATATTATGTTCTCGGTAAGTCTTTATTTTAAATGGGTTCTATGCGGCCTCAATTTCGATATAATGTTCAAATCTAGACTTTGCATATTTCAACACTCATAGAACAGACAGTATACAACCTGGGTAAATGATATATATATATATATATATATATATATATATATATATATGCATTTAAATATATATATATATATATATATATATAATAAAGACGCTTTGAAATGTACACAAGCTTTATATCTTCACTAAGGATAAATATTGCCGAAAGGATGAACAACCAAATTTTTCATACCTGATCACCGTCTGAAGCATTATTTATTTGAATGTGTTTTTCAAATTGCCTAAGTTTCTACTTACAAAATTTACTTTTCATCTAGTCGTATTTTTAACAATATCATTTAGATAGTAAAAATTACGATTCATTTCTTCACTTTAGCTATATAATTTCCAGAATTTAGTCTAATAAATATATTTTCTTGTAATGACGTATATTTCTGTTACAAGTCTCGCTCGATTACAATCGTTTTATTTTATGCATGCTAAGGTTTTTCTCATTCCATTGTAAATCCGCTATACGAGATTAGAAGCAAGCAGCAATTTACAAGGCTACATAAATAGGAGCTGCGAGTAAACGCTACTGCGCATAAGGCTTACAGCCATTCTGTTCATTCCCACGACAAATGACAAGACAATTTCATGCAATTCATGTTTTATACTAACTTGCTTTGAAGTGTCGGTTTTTGCGTTTGATAACTGAAAGAATCAAGAGTCGTGATGCAGACAGCCGGCAGAGCTTAATGAAATATGATCTATCCAGTAGAGAACAAATCTATTTATGTGATTGGTGGAAAGTTATTCGAACCAAAAAGGAGGCAATCACAAAAATGCTTCATAAATAAATGTCTTATTTGTACACTAACTAGTATAACTATCTAGTTAGAATTGATTTTTTTAAAGCACTAATGGCTACTCACATAAAACAAGACCTATTCAATTTATCTAATACACGTTTGGTTCAACAATATTTAATTATCAATTAAACAAACTATTTGTTATTAGGGCACCAACAAACAAAGACCAAGGAAACCAAAGTAATAAACTAAATGGAAATTTTAAATGCGCGTATGCAAAGTTAAAATGTCGCTAATGATCTTGTAGAATTGATAACGAAAATAAAAGACTTACACAAGTTAATTGACTGTTAAAACCAACTGATTAACTGATATTACCGATCACAGGCTCACAACTATTACAAACGGCATTATAAAATTGTGGTTACCTACGTTAACATATAGCTATCCTTATACAGAAACCATGCTATCAACTATAATAAAATTCTATTAAACATCAGCTTAATCTTCATTTTTAAGTAGATTCGTCTGGTTTTCAAAACTTGTAAGCAAACATTTCCTAAAATTTGCATGTGGAAAGTTTACGTGTGTTAAATTATAAATGCATCAGTGTTAACAGTTTCTACTTTGATTTGATCATAATTTAGTTAATAAGAACTAAACTTTTCTTCTTTTTTAAAATCCAGGTTGACGCATTGCCCACTAGCCAAGCTATAAGAAGGACAAGTCATAAATCCAAAGCTAATCATTGTAAAATAGTTCCGTTTTAAGGATCCCTGAATCAGGGCGCGTGTTGAGGGCTTATTTCATCTATTAAGAAAATTTTGTTGTTTTACAATGTTTTAATAAATATGTTTTAAAAATTTAAATCTAAAAACATTTACTTCAGTGTGTCATATAAATAAATGTTAGAATAACCAAGCATACATATGCCGATAATGAAGCCCTTTCTACACTTAACTATAACCCTCGATTTGCCAGTTTCAGTTCAATTTCCGGCAAAATAGTACTCTTCAGCAAATTTTGAAACAATTTACTCTTGTCCTTGCTGCGTTACATGGCCATCATAGATTCATTAGTTGTCTATAACTGTTTCAAAAATGTAGACCAACAGGCCTAACCTGTTGAGTTAAAATTTTTCTTTGCTGATTAATTTAACGTAAATATTGCTTAAGTTTGAAAGTTAACGAGCTGCAAACTCAATTATATTGTTGTATACCTGAGTATTGAAACAGTCACATTTTAGCACTGCAGAAATTATGTTCAATTGCAATTTGTCCGGCAGATACCTAGCGTCTGGATTTCGTTTTTTGTAAATTGAAATCTTCGCTCACCTTTTTATGTTTATGTGGAAATTTAAAAGGTATGCGCACAAGGTATCGATGGAAAACAGCCGCTGACTTATAAACAGTCAGAAAAAAGGCCAGTTCCAAACTAATTTTGCATGTTTAGCAAATGAATTGAGCCTGAAAGCAGTTCTTGGTGAGCTGTTGTTTGATGAGGCCTGTGAACGATTTGAACAAATCAAATAAACAATAAATTATCTCGACCCATTCAGGTTTACTCATCGGTGCTTGCGAATTTCGAATTTTCATTTGTTTAGTGTTGAATAATCAGATGTTTTGTAAGTATAAATCGCTTAATTAAAGAGCTAAATCAAAAACACGCTATACCACTTGATTTATATAAGGCATGCTAGGAAAGTGAAAATTTGAATAAATTGAATTTAAAATTGGCTTCATGTACATGAACCCTTAAAGTTTATTTTGGCATATGTCATATTGGTCTGGACCACTTCACATTTTAATGTAACCATAATACTGATTTGAGAATATTCGATATAAATAGATATATTTTTCGTTAAATCAACCAATAGAAATTTTGGTATGACAAAACTGACTTCGGTAGACTATATACAGAATAAGGGTATGACTGAAACGTATTATTAACTTACATTGTATTAAGCAAACAATATAAACATTTCAGTTGATTTTTTTACTCAATGATTTATAACAACAGTCAGCCATTAACATTTTATATGGTTCACGTCTTGTAGTAATTCATAATAAATTAGTTTACTATCATTTTCCATTGACACGTGAAATAGAAATTCAAAAAATCTTATTAAAATTTAATAATTATTTGACTACCATAAAATTTGTCTATAATAAGAGCTTATTTTCTTTTTCAAAATATGGCAGACTATCATTTCTAATTTAAATATACTATATGAAAGTCTGATTTTTAAAATTTAATTTAATTCAAAATTAGAGGAGTTCAAAAGGTTTACTAATTCGAATTTCTTTTTGAGTTTTATAATTATGTTCAATTAAAACACGAAATGGAATATATAATCTTTAAAAAATCTGTTAAACAAACACTAATAATAACTTATTTATAGAATAGAAGTATAAATACTTATCCTTCCTGAAAATTTCGCTAAACTGGAACAAAGTATATAATATTGAACTTTTTCTAGTTCGTGGATTCTTCCATCTGATAGGACTAAGTTACATCCATTCAAAAAAATACGATATTTTACACAACACCACATTTATATAAACCATGTGTTTTCAAGTTGATAGCTATTCATGCAACAACTCATGTTAACAATGCGGTAAGATTTGACGAAATACCAACATGTAATTGTGTGAAATAATGCATGATAATTTGCGATGTTTTTTTCCTAGGTAAATATCGATTTACGCTAAGCGTATGAAGAAACGTAAACGCATGCTTATTAGTTTCTGATTTTCTTTTAGTTATTCATGAACTAAAAAGAGCGCGACCCTAAATCATGTGAACTACATCTGTGAATATAAATATATTTTTATCATAGAGTAGATCGTCTTATTCTATTTATTGCCTACTGTTAAATCTCTACATCTAACGCACTGTTCCTCATAGATTTCCTGATTTCATAACATAAACATAGTAAGTTAATGAGGAAAACAGATCTTGAGGCGAAATACACTAAATAGTACATATATTTTGTATAGATTTGATGGTGGACGCACCATCCGAAGAATTTTACTCGAAAATTTATATCTAATCATTAATAATCGAAAGTACATTTAGAAAATGTTTGTAAATCTGAAGTCGCGCTTAATTTAAATTTAAAAGATCACGTCTGTGCAATAGAGCATGAAAATATTTATTGTTAAAAACATGCAACATTTATACTATGTATAATGTATATTGGGTTGACCATTTACTTAATAAGTGGATTCAATAACATCCTAGAATGAGAACGGCTAGCACAAGGAAGAAGTTCTCTGAAATAGCACCAAACACAACAAAATAATAAGACTTCAAACCAGGCAGTTATGTTTCTTTTCAAAACAATAAAAAATAAAAGCTGCGCATTGCCGAGAGTGACAGTTGCAACCTTCTGCCTCTTTAAATAGTTAGGCAGAAATGTGTAAATTAGCAAAATATAACATGCTTATTTGTATATGTCTTTGTCTTTCCTTCTGCATGTGTGTCTTTGCATATATTATTTTATTGTGCAATTTGTTTATGAAATCAAACATTGTTCCACTTGCTCTACTAATCATATTATATTTGAAAGCATAAATTTACGAGTTCACTTATACCGAGAGAAATATGACATGCTTACTTATGTCATGGAATCTGGTATTTATAATAAATTATGCTTTCATTAATTAAACATTCATGAAAATTCTCTTCGCGGTCATAAATATTAGTTCAACCATTTTTATGCATTTTAACTTGAATAGAGTAATAAATCGTTAAATAAAGTATAAACTTCTTATAAAGCAGTTTTAATTTAGCTTTCATTTTATTTAAACAGTTTTTCGAAATTTAAATATTAATATTAAACATATATCTAACACTTCTGATTAAATTTAAACAATTTTACTTAAATTTACACACTATATATATATATATATATATATATATATATATATGTATATATATGTATATATATATATATGTGTGTGTGTGTGTGTTTGTGTGTGTATCGAATTATTTACTAATTCGTCTTTAGAATTGACAGCATCAATTAAAGAGGAACTATGTAAGATTTATAAATTAATTACCGTAGTGACAATGTTAGAATATGTTACAATAAGTTATGATGTGTATTTATGAATAAAATAAAATCAAACTGAAGCATTTCATGAGCTCACTCGGCAGATATTGCAAATACACATTTTTTATATGCAGCACCGTTTCTGCTCGAATCATCTTATCGCGAATTTCATGCGGTTAATTGTCGAAATTCTTTTAATTTTTTTTATTTGCATTTATAAAAAATGTCTAGCATTATTCTTTATGTGATTTTTGGGATTTTGCAAATTAATAATCAAAAACCCAAATTTGCAATCAATGTGTTATATAGGCAGCACATTTTGTTTTAATATGCAAATGCAGAAGCTAAGGGACAATTTGAGATGTTAGATGTCTGATTCTAAATCCTCATTAAATTGTAGCTAAACTAATATATATATATGCAATTATGTATTAGGTTTTGCGCACCTAGTAACAAATTAGTTCATTAATGACCAGAAGGATAAACCAAATTCAGCATGAACGGAAAGTATAGTCTCATGTGCCCAGTCTTTTTGGTCTTACTGGCGACTCATAAGTAGGACCTATTATATATTACTGAGAGGGACGTGAGCCAATTGGACTGTACAATCACTAATACAAATGTGAAAAACAGGCAATAATAGCGCTAACTTTCAAGAATTCTTCGACAATGCCACTTCAAAGCAAACTCACCATATATATAAAATATATACCAAGCCTGAAAAAAGTAAAAATACCACGGCTGCTTTGTCAGTGCCTGAGACCAACCTAATGGTTTCCAAGAGGGGTACATGGTACCTACACAATGGATTTCAATGCATGCTATTGTTAACCAAAATTGAGATTTAAAACTTTTGCTGAACACCTGCTACTCAATCAAATCCATAAATTCCGGACATCATCGATATCAAAATATGTTCAGACGTAGTTGTAATACTCAACTTTGTTGAACTTTAGCACACCTTGAAATCCAATTTGTTAGTACCATGTACCGATTCATCAAGCATAATGTTATTACCATGTATCTATTCGGCAACAATAGTGTTGTTATCGGGTATTGAAACGGCACACATAGTGTTGACACCATTTACAGGCTCGGGACATATATATATATATATATATATATATATATATATATATATGCGAAAATACTAGATGAGAGAGCCGCATATCTAATTTTGCTTTCCATATATATGAAATGCGGTGTGATCCTCACTAGTCAGGTTTCCGTCGTACTCTGAATATTATCATGGAATTTGTAAATGCATCATTGCGTGCGTGTGGCGGTAGTTTTGTTTCTGTTCGACGTCTGGTTAAATACAGTCGGATTGGTGTTTACTTCAAGCTCGCAAACTTGATTTAAATAATGCCTACTAGCTGATGTCTATATGATATATCTAATAAAATAAAAAGTCACTTATTCAAAAACATCGTAATATATATTTATTTATATATATATATATATATATATATATATATATATATATATATATATATATATGAGGTATGATGGCGACACCTTGATAATTATAGATGTATATGCCAAAACGATCGACAAGGTAATATTTTTTAACAACATGGAACATCACATTCAGTTTACTTCCTAGTGCAAAAACCTCATTCAAGCGAATTAACTTTTTTACTTATTGCTATTAAGACAGAAACGCGGTAGTAAAAATGGACAATTTATCTGAAGCAGACATGATCTGGACAGTACTTCCGTTAACGTAGCGCTTTATACGCAATTGTCCGGGTAGAATAAAGACAATTTTCTCTGAAGAATTTCGATGTAAAGAACTGGCGGTGCTCAAAATAACTTCATTAGAAAATTAGTTCCTCCAAAATTTTCTTGAAGCACACATGAATCACAAACAACAACGAAAAAGCAACACACTGGACCATAACAAAAAGTCAATATATGCCAGTATAACTTTGAAAAAGGACGCCCCATCCGAAATATTTGCTAAGAGATATTCAAACGCAGTGGCTCCATGGATACATAACAAGGAACTAATGCTTCTTTGCACAACAAAGCACTTGTTATATTTAAATTTAAAGGATAAGATCCCTGCAATTGAAAAGTCCAACATAGTCTATTTATGCACACGCTAAAGCTGTTCAGTGCACTACGTAATCTGGACAACCAGGTTATTGAAGACGTGAATTAAAGGGAAGAACGTTTCCGCAATAGTTGAACTTTTATTCAATCACACTCCAAATCAGGTGGATTTTTACGTGTTCTTCAAAGTAAAATAAGAAAAAAATTTGCATACAGCTGATTAAGTTGTATGCGACAATCTTAATCCTCAGCTGAATAAGTTCAAAGAGGCGGTGCAAGTTTTGCATATGCCTTTCTAAATATCTAAGAATTTAATCTATATGACTAGGTTAAAAGGTCAAAAGTAACTATACGATGGGAATCACAATTACATTTTATATATTTCAAAGCAAATTTTGTAAACCCGCTGGATCAATACATTTCGTTCTCTTTCATACACAACCGAGTGGTAAGCGTTTTTGTCCACTGAAGATGTACACTTCTGGCTGGTTCAGAACCTGAATCAAGTGTTGGTATTGTTTCGATTTAAAATCTATGAGACAATAAATCAGTTTGAAAATTATAACAAATTAATCTGGACAGCATTTAAATGCTTATATTAAAAATGTTAAGAGAATGAAAAAACAATTTACGTTCTATTCGTTATTTTGCATGATATTTTAGGTTTCAACGGAGCAATATGGTTTTGCATGATATTGTCTCAACGATCATCTATAGTTAATGGAATCAAAACACAAGCCAATTTTTTCCTATTTATCTGACATAGCTTGTACAATAATTTTTGTGAATTAATTTTGATTGATCGTGATTTGTCTAGCTCTAGACTTTCCTGTTGTGCTTTTTGGCACATTTAATATTTTCAACGTGCAAATAACTTAACTAGATCACTCAATATTCCAGAATACTGATGTTGCGAAAACATTATCGACAATTTTTCTTTATTTTATTGTTAGGACTTTTTGTGCAGATGGTAATTATTTTCTCATATATGTATATTGAGGAACATATGAATGGCTGTCTACAATGGCAATTGCACATGATGCTATACATACTGGTAACGGTAATTCTTGACTGTTATTGTAGCTCGATTAGTCAAAATCCTGGCCATAATCAGGTCAATGATAAAACATCCCGTTGTCATATGATCATATTAGTAGAAATATCCAACATAGGAATTATAGCCTTTCCTTTTTTTTTATTTGGACCTCATCAAGATTTCTTGACCAGGAGTCATAAGTGGTTTAAAGAGGTTTCTAGATGGTAAATTTCCACCAATTTTGCGCTTCCATCGAGGGCTCTTTTTAGGGGCTTGACCATGTGGTCATCTTACTGCCGCTTCTTCTGTTAAAAATTTTGCATTAGACACAAAACTTAGCTTTTACTAGCCTCAGACACCCGTGTGGCCTAAGATAGCTTAAAACCGTGACGGTATTGCCCGTAAATCATGGAACGAGTTTGTTGTTAAAGAAGCTCAGTGTAGGTATATCCTGTACCTTGCCAACTTCAAATACTTTGTTCTAAATTTATATTCATAAGTAGAAAGTAAATCATGTAGAAGCACATTGTATTTGGCGATTATTATTTTCAAAATTAGTTAACATTTATGTTGTTTACAATGAATTTAAATCTGATTCTCATTTATAATCTGTGTTATTTGTTAGTGTAAAATATGAGTTGTATAATATTGAAAAAAATTAATTTTCCAATAGCAATTCGACAATTAAGCATTAAATAAATTTACCAAATCCGAATTTGTGACTTCAAGGATTGTAGGAAATGATTTATATTAGTGCACACTGTATTGTTGTTATTGGCTCGAAATATTTATAAATATGGATTCACGTAATATTTTGACTTTTGCAATAGTCAGTTTGGAAGCAGTGATGCACAAATGAGACGAATTTTGTAACGCATGCAGATACATTAGCTTCGACATGGAAAGACGACCCAACTGAAGAATGGGGGAGAACGATATTGTGGTAAGTAGACATTTAACACTTCCCAATTTCGTTTTTATTGAACGAACTAAGCGAAATGAAAAAAGGTGTACGATTTATCCTTCGCTCTGTTGGATTAACGTGCAACAATTTAAACTAGACAACCGACAGACATCTGTCATTTTTTTTAAATAATGCATTTCTGACATTAATTAAACAAACTTTTCAAAAGAATTAAACAGTTTAGATGAAATCGTGCAAAATTCGAGTAATGAAGATGATATGAAAACGTTACTAACATATCCCAATAAAAGTTAATGCTTTAAATTTTTTTAAATTATTTGTTATTTTGTTATTTTTTTAAAAAATATTTTACTTTATACATAAATGATGAAACCTTCTTTATTGACGAAACTTTTGATAATTATTTATAGCACAGATGTCATTATTTTATGAAGTACTACTAGTAGTAGTACTAGTAGTTGTTGAGGAAGAACCAAATTTATTAGATGAAGTAACTGTAGTAGCTGAATTAAAAATAGTAATTATGATAGAAGTCATAGAAGCAGAAAGAGTAATAGTAGTAAAATGTAAAGTAGTAATAGTAATATCATTAATATAAATATTAATAGCATCAACAGTAGTAGATTTAGTAGCAATGGTAGAAGTAAAATACTGGCAGTAGTACTAATATTAGGAATAGAAGTAATACAACTATAATGGTTGGTGTAATAGTATTAATAATACTACTAGCAGTATAATTAGATGAAGCAGAATTAAGAATTATTAACTCCATCAGTTTTATTGGTCTTTTTATTAAAAGCCAGTTCGATTATTCCAGCTAATTCAGGTGTAACTGGAATTTGTAAACTTTTTAATCACCTAGCTGCGCGAAGGTAAACGGACCGTCATTCTCCCTTAATTTTCAATAATAAAAGCGCTTTGCATACAGTTGCAAGCGTTTTGCTTAACCGCTTATCATGTAAACTCTCTAGATGATTGGAATCTGCTTCACAAAATCGAAAGATTAAAAAAATCCGTTTGCTAGTCATTTAATTATCGCTCAAAGCCAGAAGCCAATTTTACAAATCAACATCGATTAAACGAATGACAATCATTATGAACGTTGCTATTCAAAATCATAAATGGCGTTGATAAAGCAGGCAATCAAAAAGTTTATTTTAATAATCATTGATTGCGCGGGTGGTGGTAACAATTCTTTGCGAGTTTGAAGTAAACATCAATCACATTTTATTTAACCAGTCGCCGAGCAACATAGCAAAACCACCGTCAATCACACGTACTGACGCGTTTTGAAAATCCATGATTATTATCAGAGCACAATGACAAACTGACTTTGGAGGATCGAACCGCATTTCATATATATGTAAAGCAAAATTAGATATGCGGCTCTCACCTTAAATAGTCTCGCATAAATTGTACTTGATTAAAAATGTCTACTGCACAATTTTTATGTGGTCACAAACTTCAACTTTTTTCGGCTTTCGCTAAATATATATATAGGTAATAAAATTAAAAGATCATTGGTTTATATCACATTTTCGAGCATGAAGTACACACCAATCTCACTGTATTTAACCATCCGATTATCCTATTTTGCTTTCCATATATATAAAATACGATTTTATCCTTGCTAGTTAGTTTGCCGTCATACTCGGATTGTAATCATCGAAGGTTTAAACCAGTTAGTGTGTACGACTAGTGGTAGTTTTGCTATTTTGTTCGACGACTGGATAAATAAAATGGGATTGGTGTTTGTTATATGCTCTAAAACTTGATTTAAACAATTTATTTGTTTAGAGTTTTATTTCATTATTCTTTTCAATAATTAGCAGCCAGAATATCCAATAATAAGTGGAAATATTATTATTATGTTTCCAAAACAAAATCACATACTTAATGATTTCCGATTATACTTAATCAATTTTATCTGCCTTATATACAAATATATATATATATATATATATATATATATATATATATTTATATTATCTAGATAATGTTAGAATTTTCAATGATGATATGTTTATTTTTAAACTAAAATATTTGGCTTCCTAGGCTTATTCAATAAGTTTCTCATATTATTTATTTAGTCTAAATTTAAAATATTTTTTGCGTTAGCTAATATATTAAATGTTAAAATAGTATTCTTAATTATTTTACCATTTAATTCTTTAGTATAATTTAATATAATATAAAACGTCATATTTTTAAAAATTAAATCATATGAGAAAAGTGAATGGTGTTAAATTTTAGAAAGTATTAAAATTAGTAAAGAAATTATATCAATGTGGAATAACTTTGAATTGATAACATTTTAAATTTAGTGTATTCCAAAGTGTAGCGGATAAAAAGGCTCATCCATTAACAAGAGACTAAAAATTTCAAAAGTTATTGTTCGTGATTATTCAAAAACTAGAAATTTAAAAAAAAATATTTTACCTTACTTAACCCTCAGGAGTCTACGTGTTATCTGACGATATTTAAAATTGCATGTTTTCCCAGTATCAAAATGATATATAAATATATATATACATGATTTATATATTATAGCAGGATAGAGTTACAAAACTCTTCTAGGCCGTCCGCAGCAAATTCTGGACTGTAATTGAAGAGTTCCTGTAAGATGAAAACTGGTTTAGTGGATGAATTGTATATGATATCTTATACAAGTTTGAGGTTTTCCGGGATATATATAGTACTTTTTTATGTGAAAAAACGAAGAGCAAATTAAAGCATGGAAATTTTTATAAAAATGTGAACAACTGATCTATTTCTTTCGTCACCTCTAGTTCAAGCTTGCATAATTCCGGCTTTCTCTTTTTTATCCATAGGTAATCGTATGTGGTTAATTGTTTTCTAATATTGAATTTGGAAACAAACTTGAATGCCATCTCTGTTGATCAAACGTGCGAAATTTTACATATATATTGCGCAATTGATGAAGTTTATTTATCATTTGGTTTGTACAGGTGTTTAAATTGCGATGATCTTTCATTCGAGTAATTAACCGTCCGGTCGATCGGCTTACGTAAGTTGATCGACAAAATGCGCAAGTATATTGGTAAATAACATTTTAAGTCGGTATTAAAGCTTTTTGTAATTGAGGGTAATGGCATCTGTGCTACCTTAAATATCGTGCCCAATTTAGCTGCATTAAATGTGCGCTTTAATGTCGCTTCAATTTTATTCTTTGCTGTGCGTGAAAACCATTTAAACAGGGTAGTCACGTAAATTACCTTCATTCGTGATCCTAAATCTGTCTATTTCATCTCAAATTCATTTGAATCTTTGACACAATCTACCTTCTACATTATCCATTAGACATTAGATTTTTTAAATTTTAGTAATAAAATCACCTTTTGAATCTGGACTATTTCAATTCTTTAAAGACTGATGTGAACTTACCTGGTCTGCGTTTTGACTAACGTAGCTTTTATTGTTCCAGTCGTTTTCTTTCTTTAAGATATTTCGGCAACCTTTATCGGTAGTCTTCTTCAGTTGATTCATCCTCACAAGTTTAACAAATGAAACTAATGAATAAAGCGCGTTATTTCCTCTTGCCATATTATTTATACTTCAAACTAACCTTTCACTAAATATTCACGTGCCACATGTATGCGTGTGCATTTCCGTAACTGTTATTTTTTACTAAATCTCTCGAAACTGCTATAATGCAAAGACAGTGCTGACTTGGTTGGCTTATCAATAGCGACTTTCTTCAGTAGTTTATCCAAGAAAGGTAAACCATCATCTTTCTTATGCTCGGACATGAAAGTAATATTTTTATGTGCTTTATTGGAAATTTGAAGCAGTCGATATAATCGCGACCTTTGTTAAGGATAAGGAAAATATCATCAACATTCCGTATGTAATGCCACTGTCTAAGGATGTTTTCAAGATCGCCTAGGACAATCTCAGCTAACACTGGAAATTGGAGTACCTTCATTGCCATATTTTCAATCTGTTTATGGATTCTTCCATTAAAAAGAACCTGTTTTTCTTCCGTTCCTAGCAAAAATAGTTTTCGTAGAGTATTTCTCACACCGTAGATTTTTATAAGTTTGGTCCACCGCTTAATCTATAATTTCAATGTTTTCTTTAATTGGAATATTTATAACATCTAAAGAAATCATAATCCTACTTTTAACATTTCGCTCTTAAATTCTGTTAACAAACTCAAAGTAATTGATAAACGAATAATTACTTGGTTTAAAAAATGGTTCTTGTTTTGTGATCTAACTCTTTAACCATTTTATGGAACAGAGAATCGTCCATTGGTCATATTGCTTTCAAAAGGCAACTCGTCTTGTGTTTTAGTAGTCCATATATATTTGGTGTTGACGATCCGTCTGGTTTGATTTTCTATACAACGGCCTCATCAATTAAACCGGGATCTGTTAAGATCTTAATTTCTTTATATACTTTGTCTTGACTGTGTCTATTTCATCTAATTTGACACCCACACGCTTGAATTTTTTATTATAATTCATCCAATGCTCCATTTATTGTAGAGTCTAATTTGATCGTTTTAACAGAGCTTTTGGACACATTCTGTATAGAAATAGTCGTGCAGTTAACTTCACATGAAGTCATTGGCAATGCGACTTCAAAGCCAACTCACTATTTATAATATATACCGATCTTGTAGTGGCTTCCAACATTATGGCTGTCCAGTCGGTACATACTACCAACATAATGGAATTCAAGATAAGCAAATTTGCACCAAATTTTATAATTGCATCTTCTTCGAAACACCTGCGAATCCATCATATCCATACACTCTGAATTTTATTCATATCAATTATACCATTTCACAGATAAATATACCTGTAATTCTCTTCCTTGTTACTTGGAGAGCTTCTGCCATACATTTAATTGTCTGTTGTGTGTTGCGCACCTAATAAACAATTAGTTCATATAGGACCAGAAGAATAAAACAATGTCAGCATGTACAAAAGGTAGAATCTCGTGTGCACATTCGTTTTGTACTTGCTGTTAAACAATCAGTGGGAACTGGTATTACGCCCTATCCCCACTATATTTTTGGTTGGGGAAAGTTGGACAATAGGACGATACAATCTACTATGCGAATATGTATACCAACAGTAAAGGAGCTTAAGTCTTCGACAATCTGATTTCAAACCAAACTCAATACATATAACGTATACCAAGCCGGTAAAGCGTACTAACACTAAGGTTTCCGAGTCGGTACACGATACCAATAATATGGTTGCCGAATAATTACATGGAAACAGCACTATGGTTACCGAGTCGGCACAGGTACCAACACAATGCATTTCAAGACATGTTAAAGTTCACCAAAATTTAGAATTATAACTACATCTGAACACCTATTCTAAATCCCTACACTCTAACATTGATCGGTACCAGTTTTCAATTTTCGCTGTAATTATGGCATCATTCAATTAAACATATAATATTTAGATTATTTTTGTTACGGAGAGCTAGTATATTTGCCATTGTTTATTAGATTTTGCGCACCTTGTCACAAACTAATCAATTAGGACCAGAAGGATAAACCAAAGTCAGCATGAACGAAAAGTATAATCTCATGTGCACATTTGTTTCTTGCTTACTTATAGCGGCCAAAGCCAGAGTGTATGGATTTACTGGAGAAACAGGTGTCATAAATAGTTTTAATTCTCAATTTTGCTTAAATTCAGCGTATCTTGCAATCAATTGTGCTGGTACTTCGTACCGACTCGGAAACCATACAGTTGGTACCCTTTACAGCCAATGTTTACATTATTTATATTGAGTTGTACAATCCAATTGTCCGACAAATTTCAACAAAATATATAGGGGTATAGTGCGTAATACCGCCTCCTCCTGATGAGTCAGCGTGGAGCATATAACGATTGAGCCCATGAGATTGTACCTTCCGTTCATGCTGAATTTGGTTTATCATTCTTGTCCTATTTAAACTTATTAGTTACTAAGTATGCAACAAAAATTTAAAACTGCACATATATGAGTGCTGTGCATCTAACATTATATAACAATAATATATTTAATTGAATTTTGTCATGATTAACGCAAAATATGATAACTGATATCTGTCAAGGTCAGAGTGGATGATTTTGCTGACGTTTTGAAATTCATTGCGTCGGAAACACGTACCGACTCGGGAATCATAGTGCAGGTACCAAGTACGGACTCGGAAACTATAGCTCTGGTTCTTTATACTGATTTAGTATATAGCATGTATAATGAATTTTTTTTCAATTCGCAGTGTCAAAGTCATTATATGCAGTTACCATCCCAACGGCTTGTATACCAATGCGTATGGTAGATTTCACCGGACATTTGTCCCAAGTTCCTTGATCAAATCTACCGTGGGTATAGGGCATAATATCGGCTCATATTGATGAGTCGCTTCTAAACATTAAACAACTGTTCACATGAGATTATACCTTCCGTTCATTCTGACTTTGGTTTATCTTCCTGTTCCTATTTGAAAGTTTTAATTTACTTAGTACGAAAACTTAATGCACAATTTTATATATATTAATTCTCCGAAGCAAATAATAACTAAGTCTTTTAGAATGCGAGCCTCAATAATATTAATATTACGCTTCCCATGTGCAAAATGAAAAATAAATTTTCTCATATTCTTCTCAAGTATCTAAAAATGAACATTTTTTTATATATAAATTTTAAGGCAAAGCAAAATAGAAAAATACAAATACGGGGAGAGTTTAAAATAAGGGAACAACTAATAAATTGCGCGCATCACCCCCAGTTCAAGCTCAATTCCTTAACGTGATCCGGCTGCAATTTGTTTATCCATAAAGCTTCGTATGTGGCTAACTCCCTTCTTTTTTGCACTTAGTAATTATCTTACGCCTGAAGACCATACGTATAAGGTTTCAACGATGTGTCGCGAATTGCAGATGTTTATTCGTTGTTTTATTTAAACAGGCCTTTAAGTCACTACATTCTCTCATTCGAGTAATTTACCGCCTAGTCGATCGGACTACGTAAGTTCATCGACAACTTACGCATTTATATTGTTAAATATTATTTGATGCCGATAATAATGGCTGTTTCTCGTTTATTTCTTGTAAACGCAAGTGTTTTACCTTAAATAATTTTCATAAGATAACTACATTAAATGTGCGTGTTAATGCTGCTTCAACTTTCTTTTGTACTATTCGGGAAACCGCAACCCTCTTAACTGGGATGTCCAAGTAGACTGCTTTCTTTCTTATAGGAAATACCTATGTTTCTTAAAGTAAACACAATCCCGTTGTATTTAACTAGTCGCCGAACAACATAACAAAACTACCGCCAGTCGTAACGCACTTTTTGTCATGCTGTTCGACAATTGATTAAATACAACGGGATTTGTGTTTACTTCAAGCTCGCAAACTTGATTTAAATAATTGTTACCACCGCCCGCGCAATCAATTATTGTTTACGTATGTTTCTGTTGACTTCCCCTTTTTAATAATTGGTTCAATTAATTGTCTAGGATATCCATTAGATATTAAATCGTTTACCACTTTATTATATTCGTTGTCTTTTGAATCTGGACTAACCAACCCGTCAACTCTTAAAAAGCAGTCACACTCTAAGCAAGTTTATCTGTGACCTTCTTTAATTCTCGGATGAGGCTCAGTGTACTTAGGCATCAGTGTAAACTGAACTGCTTCGATTCGGACATACGTTTGCTTACAAATGTTTAATGCTTCTGAATCATGACCTGACGATTTGTGTACTATAGTAGGTTGCGAACGTGGACTATTTAGAACACGCTGTATTTGCTGCATGATTTCCGCTGCTGTTAGCTTTATTATTACCAACAAAACCGCTCATCAAATCTGCTGAGAGATATTGATTGCGACCAATTGTGATTGTTGCGACTAATGCTCTATATGCTATCACGATACCTAGATTGAATTTTCAGTAATATCAATGGGAGTGCGGAAAGTCGGTCGGACATTTCACGAAATGCACATAACGCCTCCATTAACTCGAGATGTATACGTTCAAAAAGACTTTTATATTTAGACTTGAACGTTGCTGTTCTTTGCACATCGACACTCAGGAATTGTAAATTATCTTGCAAAATACAAGTCATGAAATTGGCGCCTTGGTCAATAGCTGCTACATAAGGTACACCAAAGTTTGCCACTCAATGTAGCACGAACACGTGGGTCATAATTTGGGCATCTTCACTCGTTAGCGGTATTACAACAATGCATTGAGCTTTCCTATCAATTATAGTCTTGCTTTATAAGAAGCCACGTTTTTCAAGAAGAGCAATTATGTTAATATGAATAAATCTGAAGCACGCGTCAGGCAACGCAGAACAGCCACATTCTGAATGCTTATAGCAAAAGATTTTATATAATTGACATGGCTGTTAAACTTAAAGTCATTTAGTTAAACATCGTCTGATGGTTGGCTAAAAGAAAAGTTCCTCTAGCAATATTATCGTACCGCTCAAACCAGGGCGACTCAAATTATGCTATTTATCAAATAACGCATGACAACAGTCTAGTGGAAACCACATTATATTAGCCAACGCTTCTTCAGTGTTTTATTCTGGGACATTCTCATCGACTAGCTTGAAACTTGTAAATCGGTTCTGGTACGTTTATCGCCATGATATTATTTGTCTGTTTTTTTTCTGTTGCTTTGCCCGTATGTCCAGTCCTAGCGACAATTTGGCATTCCTATGTATTGTTGATCTTATTTTAATGCGGATTTAATTATACACCATCCTATTTTAAACGAACATTGGTTGCGCGAGTGGTGATAACAATTATTATAATCAAGGTTGCGGTCTTGATATAAACACCTGACCCATTAATTACTTACATATGTCAATATAAACGAAGAATTGTATAGTGTAGAAAAGGCAATTCATCCAGTAGACCGGTTTCTTCCTTATTGGGAACTCATCAAGTACTGGCCAGAATTTGCCGCGGACAGGACTCGAACCTGGGCACGTCTGCTTCGGAATCTGGTGCTCTAACCACTGAGCTATCCTGCCGCACACTACACTACACACAATTTTCAGTTATATACTAACTAATTTAACTTGGTTAGTCTATTTTTCCTTTAGGTGGAGCTCATGTGGGATTCATATATATATATATATATATATATATGATTTAGATAAACAATCCTTTTTCTAAAAATATTCTTTTTGTTTTAATTGGCCATAAATTAGACACGCAAAAAGCCATTCTTTCGATTTATATTCCTGGTTAGCAGTTCAATGCAGTCTTTAGTTTGTTTTGTGTCACACGCGAGTAATATTTCACAAATCATTGATGCAGTTTCTTCGAAGCAGAACTTAGCTAAATAGATTGCACTTTGACCTTGTTTATTGATATGACAACCAATTTCTCATATTTTCGGTATAATAAATTATGACTTGCTTAACTTTATTTATCCTCGAAGTGCCTAATTGTTGGCATATTAGATTTAGTTAAAAATTGAGATAAGATTCATGCAAGACTATCAGATGTCTTTCCTTAACTGAATACTGATTTTCTGCTGACTCTAATTTTCTGAAGTCAAATGTTGTCTGAAGTTTTTTTTGAAATGGTTTTGCGGAGTGTTTACCTTAAACTTATTGTTTCTGTGTGGCTTCTAGAGTAAAGTAAAGTGCTTTTATCGAGAGGTTCAACAAGACATTCGGTTGAATGTCAGGAAAATTAGCATGTTTTGTAAGTATGTTTTTAATGCCTTCATCCCTTAGCGTATTTGAAGCGTCTATTAAGACCTGCCTCAGATTGCGCAATAATTGCAATGAATAACCTATTGTAGTTGCAGTTGTCAAGAAACTGGCACAATTCTTTAGTGATTTTTGGTGGCGATTTATTTAAAAGCGACGAATTTGTCAAGCAGGGTCTGATTGAGTACTCCAGGAAATTCATTTGTGTTGAGCGTATGTTTAGAAGGAGACCAAATTGGATGATACGAGCAAAGAACTATTTGATGTCTTGCATATTTTGTCCTAAGTCATCAGATGCAATTATCATAACATCTTTATAGCAATGATAGCGAAGTGGTTCCTGCATTATTTTATTAATGAATCTCTTTGAATGCCTGTTATGCTTTACACAGAACAAAGAGCAATCCGGTGTACTCCTATCAATCAAATGTAGTTATGATGTCCGTTTTTGCTATGCTCCCTTCGCTTTATCGTATCTGCAGATAGGCTGATTTGAGATTAAGTACAGCGAATCATTTACGCTCTGCGACGTCGCCGATAATATTTTTCGCACTGTTTAAAGTATTTCGATCATGAATCATTACACATTTAATAGCAAGATAGTCGCCTCATAATTTACAATTATCAACATTATATTTAGTCTGAATGTGGATAGGTGAAGCCCACGGAATTCCAATAGGAAGGATGATACCTTTCTAAATCATCCGATCGAATTGGTAATAATTATTTATAATCTGAAGGTCTGATTCTGGCTAAGACTTGAGGGCCATTTATTGCCACATGTCGATCAAAGATGTAGATATTTATGATATTGGAAAATCTGTTAAAGTGTCTTGTACACCTGGATAAGCTGATTTAAACGTGTTCTTGTTTCTAACTGAAGCGATCATATATTTGTCATTACTTTTAAAGGCACGCAAAGTTAAATTCGTGACTGGGTCTATCAAGGCAACTTTTATTATGCCTATCATAAGTCCACGTATGGCCAAAATTCTAGCCTTAGTATGCAATATGGACCACCCGTGACAACAATTGTCCACAGGAAGACACGACGAAGGCCTAGGCATCTTCGGAGATTTGCTGGGCCGTGCTTTTTTTTGATTGGCCGCTGGTGGCCATCAGTTTCATATTTTTAGAACACGTAGCTTGAAAATTAAACGATAACATTAAAATATCGCTGCACCTATGTCAACCAAAAATGCTACCCGAGAGATTGGATCGGGAACGACTATCAATTACGCGATTTTTTTAGCAATAGAGATAACACGCGTCAACTTTACTTCGCCTGTAATTTTCTGCTCTCGTCTTTGATATTCCTTCTTTGGTTATTCACATAGAATGCCATCTATACTTGTATCAATACAATTTATGGTGATATGTCCCCGTGTACGACGATTCACGCACTCCGTCCCAGGAATGACCGTTGGAGTACGCCAAACTGAGGACAAAAATTGTTCCAGCGTTATAAATACAAAAATCATGCGTATTTTTGAGAGTCCATGTTTGAGATCAAAGTTTAAGGTTTGAAAAAACAATTGTAAAAATGTAGTCACTGCAGTGTGAAAATTTGCATCAATGAGCAAATTGTCGTGCGAGCAATTTTGAGTAAATTCAGAATTACTACACTGAAAATATGAGAAGGAGACGGTCAATTGTAAAACCAAGTTCACACACTAAAATGTGAAGCTCTATTATATTTGAAGAATTTGCTTCAGCTATTTCTCAATTATTGCTCTTGTCTCTCATATTGCAAACGCAAAATACTGTAATTGATATATTTCCCAGTATGGGTACTATATAATTAAATTGCTTAAATGTATTAATATTTGAACTAATTTAGAAAGATGTGATATATATATATATATATATATATATATTGGAGACCCTTTTCCATCACGGCTTTGGTCGATTGTATACCAATTAGATATTTAGTATTTATTACGAAACTTTTCTTTGATAATAGTCATTTAAATTATATTTGCTGGCTTGAAACCGTCTTATTACATTTCACAATTTGACACATGCATATGCAAGAGATTTGTCCTTCCTTTGTAACATTTTGTTTCCCATTAATCAGTTGCATGTTGTGCTCCGATAATGAGCATCAAACATTTACGTTTGAGCAAAAAATTTATGCTGTGTTATGCGACTATCTAAAAAAATAAATTGGGATTTTTTTCAAGCCCACAACCATGTTTTAAATATGCTATATATTACCTGCGAAATCTAATTCAGCAAATTAGATTCGATTTAGAGCAACAATACAAACAACAAAACCAACCCCATATATGTGGTAGTATCTTACATTAATTTGCCTGGCAATTTCCTTATTAAGTATGTCATGCAAATCATAGAGATTAAAGTAATTTTAAGAAAGTATTACCAACATAAGGGTTAAACCGAAAAAAGACCACTTTATGCCTAAAAAATGACACTTCATTGATTGGTCCACCCAATTGATTGGTAGCTGATGTTTTCATCATTTTACTTTCCAGGTAGATCATACTTTATTAATTTTCTTGTCAAAAACCATAAATAACATATTTAATTCGCCATTTATCAAACGGTTACCTTTCAATAAAATAATGCTATGCAGACTGATTCAGAAATTTAACTGCTCTATGTGAATGTTCATAAATTTCATAAACTCACCGGTACAAATACTACTTTACGCTGCCAGACTAAAATAAACAGAGCGCAATATTCTATAATCTAACTAATAAAACGATAATTCTTGATTCTAATGTAGAAAATATGATTGACTTTATGCCATATTATCACGACATTATCGGTTTCATAACTATGATTTGTATAAAATCTAACCAAGAATCCCATCAGTTTGTTATCTGTGATAAGCGTGTGTTCGTGTACAAGAAAGCCATATATCATTCAAAAAAACATGCTAGTTAAATGTTCATTTTATATATATATATATATATATATATATATATATATATATATATATATATATATATATATAACTTCCAATATAAGTCACAATGGACATTCCCATATTCATTTATTAACACAGAAGAAGACATGTCGTTATCATTAGTATTTGGTATCTGTACAAAATAAACATAAAGCAAAATCTATTAAAACGCGGAGCGAATAGACAACCAGATGTATCTTTCGCCATGCATAAATAAGCAATATATTTCAAAGGTCACTTTGGTCATAGATATTCAAAAATAAAATAACCTGACTACAACGGCTATAGTGAAGCTATTACGTGTTAAAGTATACATTCATTCCAAACAGCAGTTCTGTTGGCTTTCAAATGTAATTCGGAGTAGCTTTAGAGGAAGTAAATAGAGAAGTAAATTAATTACTAGCTTCGTTATACCTTTTAATGGTGCATCAAAGCAATTGATCACTTTCTTCCGCTTGAGTGCATCAAATTTTGTTTAATTAAACATCTAATCGATGTTGAAGCAGGCAGTTTTAAACAAAGACAATTATTAGCTAATCTTATAATTAGTACAAAAATGATAGCTCGACTAGCAAGTCATATATTTTGCAAAAATTTCTATACAAACAAAAAATGTCGTTCTGTTACAATGCTTCTGTATAAAGGTTACAGTTCATTTTTAATTTCGTTCGCTTTTCGAATAAAGTTAACACGGTGTAGGGATTGCCGACATCTAACTGAACGAGAAATTTACCAGATAAATTCCACAATCTAAGAAATTATTTATCCATCTCCAAGTTTATTGTTGCCTAGTATACTTCCAAAGAAGATCTCGGTGGTTTTTCGATCATGATGATTTTATTGCACTTCATTTGTGAAATAGAACGGCAAAACTCATGAAAGCATCAATAAATCACACAAAACTACGCCTCAGGCATCACGAACAAAAGTTTTTCTGCTGTGCTTGCATGCTTTGGCCATGATTACTTGGCCAGTTACGAGATAATTTATGCATTTGGACTGGAACCAGAAGCTAGCTTTCACCATTAAACAGCCATTATCTAAAAAAGTGGAATTGTGTATATTTTTCATGCTGTTAATGCAATATCCTCTTGGTCCGAAAAGAATTAACGTGCAAAAAGGTATATCTATCATAATCCCAAATTACAATTAAATCAGTAAATTACATTGAAAATTTTATTTTTTATTAATGCTTAACTTTATTATAGAGCATTTTATACAACACAGTTGAAACAGACCATTTTTTTATTTCCTGGTTTCAACTCGATGACAACGCAAGAAATGAAACGTGAATACATAGCGCGGAAGCAATCAGTTACAATATTCTCCCTTTAATAACAAATGTAATCAAGGAAATTGTACATTATACGATTATAAACATAGTGAGTTATTTATATATTTCCTTGTGCGTGTGTGTGTGTATAAATATGTTTGCGTTACTTGATTTTTTCACGATTGTTTAACGTTTATAATAAACCAAATTCATTTTGTTTGTTTTTTTTAAATGCTATTGAGAGTACAATATATTACACTCGAATTGAGTTTCAAAAAATGGCCTCTTCAACACTATAAACAAGTTATGCTACTATTCATAATTATTTAATCAATTTACATTGCTAATTTTCAAGAATAGCTGAATTTAAATTCATTAAAATCAAAAATATATTATTCATTTTCAAAGACCTAAAAAACACGCATTAAATTGAGAACTTGTTTCGGTTATGGCTTTATTTTAATAATAATAATAATAATAATAATAATAACAACAACAACAACAATAAGCATCATCATTATCATCATTATCACCATCATAATAATAATAATAATTCTAATAATAATACTACTACTACACTAATAATAATAATAATAATAATAATAATAATAATAATAATAATAATAATAATAATACTAATAATATATGTAGTAATAATAATAATAATATGTATATGTATAATAATAATAATAGTAATAATAATAATAATAATAATAATAATAATAATAATAATATTACTATTATTGTGTGTGTTATTATTATTATTATTAATGTGTCAACTATTGTAATAATAGTGGTAAGTAGTAGTAGTAGTAGTAGAAGTAACAGTAGTGCAAGTCTTAGTATTAATAGTTATAGTTGTAGTGTGGCTACTATTATTATTAGCACTAGAAGTATTAATAGTAGTATTAGTAATAATCATAGTAGTAGCATTGCTAGTAGTAATAATCGTAGTGGTTGTATTTTTAGTATTATTAGTAGTAGTACTACTACTAGTATTAGTATTTTTTAGTAGTAGTAGTAGCACTGATATTAGTAGTATTAGTAATAGTAGTATTAGTAGTAGTAATAGAATTAGAAGCAGTATTCTTATTTGTATTTGTATTATTATGAATTTTTTGGCACCATTATATTATTATAAATATAATTATAATTTTTATTACAATAATGATAATACATATCATTATTTTTATTATTTTCATTCTATTTGTAATTTTAATTGAGTAATATATCGTTTATTGAAGTACAAAATTATTATAATATGCGTATACACAACACAGTTTTTAGACGCAACTTCCTTTACGGCAGACCTAAATCGTACCACAATATCTCGTACGATATATATTCAATTAAACGAACATTTGTTGCGCGGGCGGGGATAACAATTACCATAGTCACGGTTGCGATATTGATATAAGCCCCTACCCTATTAATTACATACATATGTCGGTATAAACTATGAATTGTATAGTGTAAAAAAGGTAATTCATCCAGTAGACCGGTTTCGTCATTTTTGGGAACACACTGACGTGTTAAGACCGTCCATGATTATCGTCACAGCACGACGGCAATCTGATTAGTGATGCAATGCAGTTTGATCCTCGCTGGTCAGTTTGCCGTCGTACACTGCTGATAATCATGGAAGGTCGAAATGCGTCAGTGCGTTGCGCCTGGTGGTAGTCTTGTTATGTTGTTCGACGACTAGTTAAATACAATGGGATTGGTGTTTATTTCAAGCTCGAAAACTTGATTTAAAGAATTGTAACCACCACCCGCGCAATCAATTTTGTTTTATTGTATTGTCCATATATATATATATATATATATATATATATATATATATATATAATGCCATACTTTTTTAATTTAACAGTATTCTTATAATTAGGAAAACACAAATAACAAAGTGGATAAAGGCCATTTATTTCGTGAATACTAATCATATCTTATACAATCATACATATTTATACATTTTGGGTTTTCAATTGATTATGCTAGTGGTAGCAAATCTGACTCGTTTTTACTGCTGTTTCTTGTTTTGACTAGTTGGTGAGTGTGTATGCGTTTGTGTTTGTGTGTATGCGTGTTTGCATGTAAAGGTCATTCTCGCAGTATTGCGAAGTGATGTCTGAGATCTTGTCATTATTGATTTGATAGCTTGAGAATTAACCATTTGTGCGCATTGTTCACTGTTATATATACAAGTGCTATTTTTCCCAGTATAGTTGATCGTTTCACCTCGTTGCGCAAAGTCGTTTCACGTGGTAACAACGCCAGTGTGGATTGCAGTGTTAAACGCGAGACTGCTAAAGATAAGAGCCGCATATCTAATTTGGCTTTCTATATATATATATATATATATATATATATATATATATATATATATATATATATATATATATATATATATATATATCCAAGCACGCATCCGTTTCGTTCAGGCTGGATGCGGATTCGGCGCTTCCTTTCGAAGGCTTCAACACCGTTCATACTAACTACTGGAAATGAGGTCCGATCTGACGAAATTTAGATCGGAACTCATTTCCTTATTACGAACGATGTTGAAGCCTTTGAAAGAAGACAAAACAGATGCGTGCTTGAAAATGGGGATCAATAGGATCTTTTTCTGAAAGTGATAGTGAAAAGCGACAACTCGCGAACGCAAATCGCGAAGATTCTACTATTTTTTTCATTGTTGTTTATACATGCATTGTAAAAAATTTCAGCTTTAATAGACGATTAATTTGTTTTTAAAATATTGTTCGATGTAAAAGCTTACGACAGAATAAAATATTTTCATCGAATTCTAGCTTTAATTTAAATTTAAGACTTTTTGCCACAATAATCAATAAATTATGCCGTTCTTATATTCATGTTAAACGAGGCATTCACTCGGTGCCATTCTTTGTCATAATGCAACGCCGAAAGAGAAGTAAAGAAAAAATGGACTTACCCCGAACGGGGCAACGAGCCGGCCTTTAGTTTATTTTTATTATGGTAGCATTCAGCGTACTTTTAAAAATGTATTAATAAACAAACGAAGCAATCGAGATAATTATGTACGGCTCAGGAGTAGTACATAAAATCAATATAAAATCAAAGCGTGATTGAATTGTTCAAAATTTCAAAATTTTCTCGTAAAAAATCGGGTAAGTTTTGATTTCGTTTTATTAAGCAATTATTCGACTTATTATTTCAAATACGACTAGAAGGATAAACCAAAGGCAGCATGAACGGAAAGTATAACCTCATGCAATTTAGTTTCATGCTTACTGGCGTTTCATCAGTTGGAGCAGGTATTACGCCCTTAACCCACCATATATTTGTGTGAGGAATGTAGGAAAACAGGACGGTAAGATCTCTTATACGAATGTGTAAACCTGTAGTGGTGAAGCTAACTGCATATAAAGTCTTCGAATATGCGACTTCAAAAACAACTCACTATATATATATATATATATATATATATATATATATATATATATGATATTGAGTCAGTACCCGATACCAACATTATGGTACCAAAAATATACATGGTACTAACACTATGGTTGCTGAGTGGTTACATGGTACCAACACGATAGAATTCAATGTATGCTAAAATTCACCAAAATTGAGAATTATAACTTTATCTGAACACCCAGTACTCCAGAAAATCCATACACTCTGGCCTTGATCGATATCAGTTATCACATTTCACGGTAAGCATGACAGCATTAAATTTAATATATAACAGTTAGATACTGTTTGTGGCGGAAAACTAATATATATGCAATTTTGTATAAGGTGTTGCGCACCTAGTGACCAACTAGTTCAAATATGACTAGAAGGATAAAATAAAGACAGCATGAAAGGATAGTATAACCTCGTGCACATTCGTTTCGTTGAATTTATTTGCTAATTTTAAGTTCACGAAACCAACCTGGCACAAAGTGAAAGGCGATGTGTTTATTTCCAGCCTAAAAATGCTGGATTCTTCGCCTTTTGCTATGTGCAAGGCAATGTACAATTTGCGTTTGATTATTGCTAAAATTTTATTTCTTCATACCTTCCATTTTTATTTATATTAGTTTTATGTCTGTAAATCTCCAATGTAGATAACGCAAAATAGAAGTATAAAAATATTTTAAGGCATTATGGTCAGAAGCAAGCCAAATTTCTGTATAAAAACGAATCGTGATTGGAATGTGAACAACTTTTGTGTAGGCAATTGATGGAATGAAGAAAAATCTAATAATATATATGATTCGACTGAGTTAACAAATCAGCATCTTAATTATTAAATTTTGGTATTTTAATAATATCTAGTTAATTGAATTTTAGCAAATATGGTTTAGATTTACTATTTACATTTCAGTCCATTAACATGTTAGCTATAACAGAATGACATCTTTATTAATTTTCGTAGGGCGTGTGGCTATTTCCTCTTAAATGTTAATGTCTTATTATAAAATTAATTATCACAACCTCTTTCTTTCGCGCCACCACATTCCAATTTGTTAAATGCATCAAACAAACCATATTTAAAATTTACTGGCTGATTGAATACTGCTAATTTCGATATTAAGATTACACTATTGCTGAATAAATTTTAATATGATTTCATGAAAATCCCACTGCCAGACTTTCAACTATATTCAAATACTGGAATAAATTCGGCAATGTTATATTTTGCACGAGGTGGTAAATATTATTTAAATCATACATACCAGTTAAGTAATTGATTACTTTAAATATTTGAAAGATTTATTGTAAATAAAACTCCGTACAGCAATTCCGATTTAAAAATAAATGTTTAAATGAATCAATAATTTGAATGCTTAAATTTTTCGTTCCTTTAGATTTTATATACATGTCAACGACGCTATTGAAATTGAATCGATCCTGTTATTTATCTAACATTTTGTAATAAAAACAAAATTCAGATAATTTTTATAAATTCAGTTCCGCATTTTTTCATCCTATTTACGTTATTAATTCATACACTAGTGCGTTTAAGCTATTGCGAACTTAGTGACAACTTAGTTCAAATCGGGCCAGAAAGATATACTAGATTCGGCTTCAACGAAATATTTTACTTTCTGGTCCTATATGAACCAATTTTTTGCTATGTATTCAATACAAAATATAAATAGTAGTTTACCGTAAACGAACAGTATATTTTTTACTCTACCCACTCAGCGACTCTACTGCAATTTTAAGGACATTCATTCAGTAGATTAAAAATTGTTTGTAGCGTGCGGATGGGTGACCATGTAACACACGTGCTCAGGTTCGACCTTTGCCCGTGGTAAATAAATACCGGTAAGTACTTGAAGGGTTCCCAATAAGGACGAAACAGTTCTACCGGATGTATAGCCTTTTCTACTTTCTACAATGCCTATTTCACACTTGTAAATGCATAATTATAATGGGTTTGGTCTGTTTATCTAGATCGCAAGCTTGATATAAATAATTTTTATCACCACCCGCGCAACAAATAATCGTTTAATTATATAAATATATAATTAATTACTTCTTTATTTGAAGAAATTACGAAAATTTGTTAAACTATCCTTCTGTCTTCTTTCTCTATTTCTCTTTCTCTCCATCTCTCTCTCTCTCTCTGTCTAAATAAATAAATCATTAAATTTAGATTAATATATATGTCAGTCCCTCTCTCTATTTATCTATCTTTCTCCATCTCTCTCACTATATATCTCGCTTATTATCTCAGCCTCGTTTAACAAGGCCTGCCCCTCTCTCTCACAGACGTTTACTCTTCACGCTTACTTTAACTTGTCTTGCGTTCCACTCTATTACTCATTACCTCTTTCACTTTATTTTAAAATATTATAACTGAGCCCACAATGTTAGATGCCATGCAGGCATATTTAGCAAGAACACAAAAAATTTCTGCCAGAAAAGCATCACTTCTGTCTAGACAACGTAGTGCGCATGTACGCACCTTTATCGATCAGAGACACGCGTACAAGGATTTATTAAAAATTATCTGGATCGTTGTAATCTTATCTTCATTTTTTTTAAATTTAGGCAATAAAACTTACCATTAATGCCTCTCTAAGTGAAGATGAAATTTTTTTCACACATTTATATTTTTTAAACTGTAAATCAAAATTTAAATGATCTAAGTTTAAAAATACTTAAAAATATTTAAAAGTATTTTTTTTAAAGTGAAGAAAAACTATGAAAACGAAGCATTCAGTAATGAAAGGGCATATATAAAACTCAAAAATAATTCTGCGATGCAAGGTGTTGTGATGTGTCGTGGAGTAGGGTACGAAATGATGTTATGCGATGTGCAGTTATGTTAAGAAATGTGTTATGACGTGATGTAAAACGATATGATGCAATGTGATTAGACGTGAATTGAAGCTATGTGATTTAGTTATATTTGATATCATATGATATGATATGATGTGATGTAATGTGGATAATTTATTGAAAGATGACGTTGTGTTATGTGATAACACGTCGTGTCATGTGATACGAAGTAATGTTACATAGTGGGCTTTAATGTGAAATGGTGGAATGGTACGTAATAAAGTGCGAATTATGGTGACATGATGTTATGTTATGTAATGTGAGGCGAAACACTGTGACTCTATTTGATGATACATAGTGCGATATGACGTAATAGGCCCGATATGATATCATGCGATGTGATGTGATTTTATGTGGCGTGATATGATGTTTTGTGATGTAATGCGATTTGATGTGATTTGATTTTATGTGATGTAATGTGATGTTTTGTGATGTGACGTGAATAAATCTTAAGTAATTTAATGCGATGCAATGCGATGCGATGTGATTCTATCTAATGAGACATGGTGTGATGTGGTGTAACGCGATGTGTAGCTAAGTAATTTTTTGCCATAGGATATGACGTTATTTGACGAGAAATGGTGCGATATGATATGATAAGGCGCGAACTCGTTTTATGTGATGTAGTATGCCGTAATGTGGCGAGATATGTTGTGATGTAATTTGATGTAATGTGAATAAATGTTAATTAATTTAATGTGATGTGATATGATATAGTATTATTTGATGAGATATGACGTAAGGTCATATAATTTTATGTGATGTGATGTGATGCAATATGATATGTTGTGAATTGATGCAATACGATATTATGCTACGTGATGTAATGTGGTATCATGTGATGTGATGGGGTGGGATTTGACGTGATATGATGTGATGTGATGGGATGTGAGTTGATGTTATTTGACTTGATGTGATTTCATGTTATCCCATGTTATATGATGTGCAACATTATGCAGTGTAACGTGATATGTCGCGATTTGACGTGCTGTGATGTGATTTGATTTGATGTGTTATGAAACATTGTGATTTAGTGAAATATGCAGCGATTTTATTTCATGTAATGTAATGTAGCTTAATGTGAGGTGATGCGATTTGACGTAATTTGTCGTGATGTGATGTGATGTAACATCATATGATTTGATATGATGTGTTGTTTTGTTGTCTTGAAATGAGTTTTGATATGATAATATGTAATTTGATGTGATATGATTTGATGTGTTTGTGTGTGACCCGAGGGTGTGTTAATTAACTTAATGCGATGCGATGTGATGTAATTTCATTTTATATGACGCGATGCGATTCTATTTTATGAGACATGGGGCAAAGTGAGGTGACGTAATACGCCATGATGTGAGTTTGTGCGATGTAATGTAAAATGGTGCTTTGGATGACGACTGAGTTTAGTTAAGTACTTTAATGCGACGAGATGTGATGTTATTTGACGAGAAATGGTGCGATATGATGTAATGAGGCGCTACCTGATGTGATGCAATGTGATGTTATGTGATTTAATGTTACATATTGTGTATGATGTGTTGTGATGTTAAATAATTTAATACGAAGCGATGTGATGAAGTTATTTTGAAACATGTTGCGATGCGATTAGATGAGGTGCGATTTTATGTGATGGGATGTGATGTGACGTGATTTGATGCGATCTGATGTTATGTAATCGGTTAGAATGTTATGTTACGTGATGTGATGAGTTGTAATATGATGCTAAATAAAGTGATATGATGTGGTTTGAAGAGATTTAATGTGATATGGCGTCAAATGATGTGATATGATTTGATGTGTTTTGGTGTGAACCGAAGGTGTGTTAATTAACTTAATGCGATGCGATTTGATGTGATTTCATTTTATATGAGGCGATGCGATTCTATTTTATGAGATATGGCACAAAGTGAGGTGACGTAGTACGCCTTGATGTGATTTTGTGCGATGTAATGTAAAATGGTGCTTTGGATGACGACTGAGTTTAGTTAAGTACTTTAATGCGATGAGATGTGATGTTATTTGACGAGAAATGGTGCGATATGATGTAATGAGGCGCTACCTAATGTGATGCAATGTGATGTTATGTGATTTAATGTTACATATTGTGTATGATGTGTTGTGATGTTAAATAATTTAATACGATGCGATATGATGAATTTATTTTGAAACATGTTGCGATGCGATTAGATGAGGTGCGATTTTATGTGATGGGATGTGATGTGATATGATTTGATGCAATCTGATGTTATGTAATCGGCTAGAATGTTGTGTTATATGATGTGATTATTTGTAATATGATATTAAATAATGTGATATGATATGGTTTATTTAGAGATTTTATGTGATATGACATCATTTGATGTGATATGATGTGGTTTTTTTAGAGATTTTATGTGATATGACATCATTTGATGTGATATGATGTGGTTTTTTTAGAGATTTTATGTGATATGACATCATTTGATGTGATATGATGTGGCATAATTTGATATGATGACATGCTAGTTAATTTGGTACGATGTTATTTGATACAATTTTATTAAACATGGCGCAATGAGACCTGAGTTAATGTGATTTTGTATCATCTGACATCATTAAATGCGATGTTGTTTAGTGTTATTTTATGTGTTGTTATGTCTGCGGCAAACTCTGTACGTGAATAGATTCGAATAATGACGAAACCAGTATACTGGATGAACTGACACGGCTTCGTTATATAATACATAGTTATACTGAATGTGATTCGTGTTCATATAAATCTCGCAAGCTTGACTGAAATAATTTTTAGCTCCACCCGCGCAATCAATGGAGTATAGGTTTTTTAATTCTTTTATTATTTAACTATTTATTATTTCTATTTGTTAGTATTACTCTAGGTAGCATTGTGATATTTCAATAATGTTAAATTGAGCGTGGCTTGTTGTAAGTTTAAATCCGAATAGACGTCACATAGACCCCATCTAAAGGAAAGATTAAACAAAAAACGTATATATATATATATATATATATATATATATATATATATATATATATATATATATATATATATATAATGAAAATTGTGTGTAGTGTGTGGAATGTTGGCACTGTTGTTAGTGTGACAATCTACGAAAAATATATGCCCCAATTCAAGCCCTCTTCACAGCAAACTTCTAGGCAGATATTGGACAGCTCACAATTGAACCGAAACTGGTCTATTGAATGATTTTTTGTTTTAAAACAGTCCCTTACACTAGGCACTATACTTCCTAACCAAAAAGAAAAGATTGAACCCTTAGAAACATCAGGAGTGTATGAAATCCCATGCAATGATTGTGGTCTCAAGAATGTTGGTGAGACCATGTGGCAACACAAAGTAAGAATAGGTAAACATAAAACTTCGTGTAAGTATGGACATATTGCTAAATATGATTTTGCACTTCATGTGGTGGAGGCTGGACATAATATCAACTGGAATGAATGCTAACGCATGGCATTATGTATTTGTAACTGAGAGAGGAGATTGCTTAGAGAATCTGTCGAAATTAAATCTAGAGATAATATTATGAATGAAACAGCTGTTGAAAAATCGTTAGGTTCGATTTGGAATGCCGCATTAGCTAATGGCAGGAAAAGGCGATTGCACGAATTGGAAACTGAAGCTAGCTCCAATAAAATATTAAGAACATCGGATTAAGATTGACTTATTAGAGGCTTATCTATGATTGATATATAGTCTTCCTAAATTTCACCTCTAACTACTCGTTTGATGTTAAAATCCTTATTGATTTGAACGCTTTATTTGGTTTCTTGCAAATCCACCCTACCTACTGAGATCTTTCCAATAACACATCATTTCAAAATTTTATATATATATATATATATATATATATATATATATATAATATATATATGATAGTCTGATGCGTGACAAAGGTAAATTAATGTCTATTGACTGCAGTTTCATTTAGATATACGTAAATGTGTATCAATTATATTTAACTGATTTTTTCGTTATGTATACACATACACATGCACATGCGTGGCGTGCGCCTATTTAATGGTATGTACCATCCTAGTATCCCACAATCTTGACCAAAATATATAGTGGTTAAAGGGCGTAATACTGGCTCCTACTGATGAGTCGCCAGGAAACATGAAACGAATGTGCATGAGATTATACATTCTGTTCATGCTGCCTTTGGTTTATCCTTCTTTAATCACAATAGCAGATTTAAGCTTAAATCTGCTATTGTGATTAAAATACTGTGTTTTGTGGTCTGAGGATGGTGCTGGAAAGCAGGCACCGAAACGTCGCCAGTAAACAATGATGTGATAGTTCCGCATTTCCACTGGAACGAATTATAATCCAACCCGATCAAAGACAAAACAAAATTGGAAATTGTAAAAAATCGGATCTTTGTGGAACTGACAGTGCACAGCTATTACCCGCGTACGCAAAACGCGGCATTGGAATATATCAAGCTAGCACGCAGTCAACATTCAACAAATACTCGAATAATCATTGTCGATTCTCACAGTTATGTACCGCTTTCGCGGATATAAACTGATGAGTTTATTGGCGCTACCGCATATGCCATTACTAAATAAATCAGATTCAATCGTTGAGAACGTTATTGAAACAAAAGCCTTAAAGATATCCAAAATGAGGAGAGGGCATTCAAGCTCTCTGGAGATGGAGGAATAACAAAGTTTAGTGACACTAGCAAAATTAGTGGAAGAAGATTGTGCATTCAGTTAAGTGATTTAAAGCAACAACAATAGTAATAAAGAATAAACAAAAAAAGTTAAAAATTGAGGAGAAGTAAGCAAAAGTCAAAATGTTATCAGAATATGTAAATCAAAGTAAATGATTAACAAAAGATCATAAAAAGGTGCTTGCCGACAAATCAAGATCACCTAATATATTAATCAAAATGCGGTAAAATGAGTAGTAGTATAATTATTATTTTAGCGTAATTGTTTTAAAGAAAAAGCATAGTTGACTTGTGCGCCTATATTGAAATAAATTTTCGGGTCAATTTTGATGATAGAACGTAAAATTATGTACCATAATGAATTCCAACATGGTAATTCCATAAGCCACGTATGCTTCTAAGGATGTTAGTTTCTTTCCTAATAAAACCCATGGCAGCTAGTTATTCGGCAAACATATACAAATGTATAGGTTTGCATTTGAATATGAATATTTAAATAAACAAAATTTTATAACAATTTTGAGCCGGTGTTTCATCGTCTTTAACATTATTTTTTACAAATTGGTCGCGCCTTCGATGACGATAACCAATGAAGATTATTAAAAAAATCTAAAGTAAAGCTTTTCCAAAAAGAGGACGATAAAATCAAACGAATAAAACTTATACAACAGTTAAATACTGTTTGTTGCGGAGAACTTATATATATGCAAGTATGTATTAGGTGTTGCGAACCTAGTAACAAATTAGTTCAGTTGTGACCAGAAGGATAAACCAAAGGCAGCATGAACGGAAAGTATAATCTCATGCACGTTCGTTTCGTGCTTACTGGCGACTCATCAGTAGGAGCCGGTATTACGCCCTTTAACCACTATATATTTGGGTGAGGAATGTGAGATAATAGGACGGTACAATCTCCTAGACGAATGTGTAAACCTATAGTAGTGAAGCTAACATCATATAAAGTCTCGAAAATACGACTTCCACGCTAACTCACTCTATATAATAAATATACCGAGTCTGTAAAGGATACTAACACTATGGCTATTGTGTCAGTAACCGATACCAACATTATAGTACCGAAAAAGTACATGGTACTAACACTATGGTTGCCGAGTCGGTACATGGTACCAACATGATGGATATCAATGTATGCTATAGTTCAACGAAATTGAGAATAACAACTATTTCTGAACGCCTGTTACTCCAGTAAATCCATACACTCTGGCCTTGATCGATATCAGTTATCACATTTCTTTGGTTTATCCTTCTGGTCACAACTGAACTAATTTGTTACTAGGTTCGCAACACCTAATACATACTTTTATATATATATTAGTTCTCCGCAACAAATAGTATTTACTGAAATATATGGAATTCAATGATGTCATGTTTACCGCGAAATTTGATAACTGATATCGATCAAAGCCAGAGTGTATGGATTTACTGGAGTAATAGTTTCAATTCTCAATTTCGATGTAATTTAGCATACATTGACATCCATCATGTTGGTACCATTTACCGATTCGGCAACCGTAGTGTTAGTGCCAAGTACCTTGTTGGTACAATAATGTTAGTATCAGTTATTAATACGATAGTCATAGTGTTAGTATCCTTTGCAGACTCGGTATATATTTTATATAGAGTGAGTATGCGTGGAAGTCGCATTTTCGAGACTTCATATGATGTTAGCTTCACTACTATAGGTTTGCACATTCGTCTAGGAGATTGTACCGTCCTATTATCCCACATTCCTCACCAAAATATCTAATGGTTAAAGGGCGTAATACCGGCGCCTACTGATGAGTCACCAGTAAGCACGAAACGAATGTGCATGAGATTACACTTTCCGTTCATGCTGCCTTTGGTTCATCCTTCTGGTCACAACTGAACTAATTTGCTACTATGTTTGCAACAAAAAATACAAACTTGAATAAAACTTAACATGATCATTAAATGAGACCGCTTGGCCTCCACTTTTAGCCGACTCAATTTAGATAGAAATTTCATATTTTGAGATTTCATTCTAACTCGGAATTCTATCAAAAAAACATATTTCAAATGGATAACACAATTAATCTTACTGATTGCTTAAAAAGAATGACGGTATATACCTCCTCAGTACAATATTTCATCAAGCCTTCGATGACGTAACATTAAGCCAACTAACGTAAATCTAACAGTATTTCATCTTTAAACAGTATTCTTTTAAAGTAACATTTGTCTTCGTTCAAAGAATTTCATTTGTGTTAAAAAATACATTTACTGAAACAGTTCTTTGCCCGATATGCAGAAGACACGTTTAATTATAAATTTATGTGCGCATTTCTAAATCCAATTGAACTTCGCAAGAATTAGAAACCTATTTTTTTACATTCAAATGCACATTCAAGACAGAATACTTTTTTAAATGCTTAAGTTAAAGTATATTAAAATTGTATTTATTTGATACAAAGAGGCATAATTGATTACAATATTCTCGTGAATAAAATCGAAATATTTTTCTTCAAACAATTCAAGTAATGAAGGTAATTTTATGGAGAAGATACTGTTCTTCTCTCAATCGATATTTAGTTGAGGCAGCAAAGTTTTATCTTGGTCAAAAAGGCCATAAATACATAAATATTGAATTAAGTATAAGTTGTTGCGCATCTAGTAAAATTTCTCGGTAATCCTGAAATCATTTAATTAAATATACAATAGTTAGAAACTGGTTGTTGCGGAAAACTAATATATTTGTATTGTGAATTGCGCACCCACAAAGTCAGCATAAACGAACGTTATTATCTCATGTAATCGAGCTTCTCGTGCTTACTGAAGACTCGTCAGTGGGAGCTGGTAATATGCTCTGTACTCAGTAAAGGTTTTGTCAAATAATGTGTGACAATTGATCAGATATCTTTCTAGTCAAGTAATTTTATCAAAAAACATCATTCCAATAGATAATACTGCTAACCTTAATGATGGCTTAAGTGGAATAACAGCATATGCCTCGCCAGAACAGTATTTCATCAAGCCTATGATGACGTAACATTTAGCCAATCATCATAAATTTAAAATAATTTCAACATTAAACAGAGTTCCATTAAAGCACCATTTGTCTTCGTTCAAAGAATTTCATTTGTGTGAAAAAATGCTTCTATTAAAACCGTATTTCGCCTGCCATGCATAAGTCAAATATAATTATTAATTTACGTGTGCATGTCTAAATCAAATTTGACTTCACAATGATTAGAAACCAATATTTTTCGCATTTAATGCGCATTCAAAACAGAATAAATTCATTCAAGTTTAAGTTAAAGTATATTAAAATTGTATTTATTTGATAAATCGAGGCATTTATCCTTGATTACAAAAGTCTCGAGTAAAATCGCAAACATTTTACTCTACACAATTCAAACAAAAAGGAAAATTTCGTGCAAAAGACACTCTTCTTCTCGCAATCGATAATTTATTGAGACAGCCAAGTTTTATCTTAGTCAAAACGGCCATAAATACATAAATATTCCATTTGGTATTAGGTTTTGTGCATCTGGTAACAAATTAGATTAAATAGGACCTGAAAGACAAATCAAAGTCAGCATGAACGGCAGGTTTAATCTCATGTGCACGGTCGTTTCCTGCTTACTGGCGACACATCAGTAGGAGCCGATATTACGCCCTGTACCCACTATGTATTTGGGTGATAGATCTGGGACAATTGGACAAATGTCTGTCTGATCAATCAATTCTCCCATAAAACACAATTCAAATAGATAACCTTGTTAGTCTTATTGATGGCTTAAAATTAATAACAACATATGCGTCCGCAGAACAATAATTCATCAGTCCTTAGATTACGTAACATTTATCCAACTATCATAAATTTAACAGTATTCCATCTTTAAGCCAAGTTCCACTAAGGTAGCATGTGCCTTCGTTCAATGAATTTCATTTGAGTGAAAAAATGCTTTTATTGAAGCCGTATTTTGCCTGGTACGCTGAAGTCTCATGTAATTATTTATTTATGTGTTTATGTATATTTCCAATTGCACTTCGCAAGGATAAGAAACCTAAACTTTTCACATTCGAAACAAAACACATTCGTCAATGTTTTAGTTAAATTATTTTAAAATAGCTCTTATTTGATACAATGTAGCATTCATTCAGGATTACACTATTGTCGTGTTAAATCGCAAAAATTTTATTTTACACTATTTAATCAAAACGAAAATTTGAAGTTTAAGATACCGTTCTTCTGTCAAACAATATATAATTGAGGTGGCAACGTTTCATCTCAGTTAACCTGGCCATATATACATAAATATTTCAACTATTTACATTTACTGCTGCTTCCGTCTTGTTCTAAATGATGGAAATAATTAGGTGAAGCTTCATTACTATAAATGAAAACCATATCTTATGCCTAATTTTTTCAGGTCCCAAATAATTTACCTCAAGTAAAAAATTAACAACCTTAAAGCAAAGTTGTTGTCTAAACTCAGATCAAATTAGTGGCGACATTGATATAATTTTAGGTGAAATTCAGATTTCTTACTTTGAGAGTGGATTAACTGACTTTGAAACGTTCTTCCTTAAAATCAAATTATTACAAGACTACTCGATCGGAATGATTCCGCAAAAAAACTTTTTAGAGCAAAGTTATATATTTAGGTCAATAGTCCATCTAATTAAATGATAGAAATATTCTACCTTAAAAACAATGACGATCAAAATTATTTTTTCGTTCTAACTCGCTACCGCTTGTAGTAGATCGATATTCCTTTGAATCCAGAATCATTTTAAAGTGCAAGTTTATATATTCGTAATATTGTTTATCAAGACGGAAGTGTGGCGCCTAATTTACATAATCAAATTAGTAAACTTTTGTTCATTTGAACGCAACATTTGTCTGATAACGATATGTTCTAAAATTCAATTAGAGCAAATGTGTTCTACGTTTAAATTATATGTCAATTTGGAATGTATTGTGGTAAAGTAAACGTGATTATATTTAATTTAATTGTTTTAAATTGAAGCTAAAATCTACCAGGATGGAAATTTTCAAACTTAACACCAGATTTTATTGCCACCTTATTGTTCTACCAAGAATGGAATGTCCTAATTAAAGCAAACAAATGGCTATTCTGCAATATATTATGCAACAATTTGATAGAAAATCGATTAATTTTTTTCCTTCGTAACAGATTTTTACTAAAACCGAAGTATTCAACTGTAATATCTGATACATCGCTGAAGGTGAATTTATCACTACAGGCCAAATACAACTCAAAAATACTTATTTAACTTGGCTGAATATGCAATTGAAGCCAATTTCTTTTATTTTCAAATATGAGTTTAACTAGAAACGCGTTGTCCAAGTGAAGCGACAAATTTAGTTGAGAGATTAATTTTTTTAAATTTCATTATATAATCAATAATCTATCCATTTCTATCTTGAGTTCTTTTTCCAATCTCGACGCCCTTTTATATGAAAAATATTTTTATTTTAGTTAAGATTTGTGTTCATTTAAGCCTGATTGCACTAAAATGTTTTACCCTTCCTCTATTACTCTACTCTTTCCTATCGATGTATTTTCTCATAAAGCTGTTTCATCTTGGCCTGCGAGAACTTCATAAGCTGCCGAATAAATCATTATTTCTCTTAGTCCTATGTCATTTAACAACAAACTGTTCGTAATCAAAGTTTTTATGGAATGTAGTCCGCATTTTATAACTTAAAACTCACATCTATTTTGAATATAAACTTGAAAATTATTATTTTATAGCTGTCTCACTCTATGGAAAAGAGGCTGATTTTGCTGCACTCATAATATCTGCTAACTTTACAGTCCTGTGCAGTGCAGACTTGCCATCTTTCAAATATACTGATTAAAACCTATGGTCTGTGGTAAACAAGGAGGAAGATAGACGATTTTCAATAGATGTGACAGGATATAATGTCGAATTCACAGATCGTAATGAAAAATCATTGATTGCACCGGTGAGGGTAACAATTCTTTAAAGCAGGTTTTCGAGATTCATACGAGCACAATCCCATTGAATTTAACCAGTCATCGAAAAACAAATCAATCCTACTGCCACACGTCCTTTCGCAGTTCGATCTTTTATGGTCATCATCAGAGCATGACGGAAACCTAACCAGCGTGGATCAAACCGCAGTGCATACGTAATAAAAACAAAATTGGACAGACGATTCTTACCTCTTGTATTCTTGCATACGTTTTCCTTGACTGGAAATTTCGACTGTACAATTTCTCTGCAGTCATGAGCATAAATTTTTTTGCATTTTTCTCTACATTGATATAAGATGTATAATTAAATAATAATTCATTGCGCGGGTGTTGGTAGCCTATATTTAACCCAAGTTTGCGAGCTTGATATAAACACTAATCCCATGGTATTTAAACAGTCGCGAAACACATCAAATCTACCGAAATTAGCACGTACTGACGCGTTTCGAATATCATTGATAATCATCAGCACATGATGGCTACCTGAGTAGCGTGGATCAAACCGCAAGACATACATAAGATTAGCAAAATTGGACATGCGACTATTACCTCTGGTATTCTTGCATACATTATTCTTGACTGGAAATTTTGACTTCTATTTCTATTCAGTCACGAGTATTAACTTTTTGGAGTTCTGTCTACGTCTATATAAGTTTTATAATTGAAAAATAATTGATTGTGCGAATGATGGAAACTTATATGTAAACGAAATTTTCGAGCTTGCTATAAACATCAATCCCATGCTATTGATCCAGTTGCACACCAAAGCTAAACTATCGTCAGTCACGTGTAGCAACGTGTTTAGATCTTCCTTGACCTTTATCAAAGTACGGAGTACAATTTATTTGCATGGATCAAACTGCAATGCATATTACACACTTTAAAATTCTTCCGGTGGTTAAAGACATGCGTCCTGTTTTCAATTTAAATAGATTCCAAAATTGGAAAAACATTATATTTTATCGTCTTAATAATGATTCAAAGATATTCATATTTCTAAAACTGTGCTGGTGTCAAAATATGTTATTCGCATTAGCCTATTATACCACGCGTTTTCCACGTCGTTTCAACCACAGGAGTAAGTAATCACTTTTTCCTACTAAAATCTTTCTCGCAGCCCACCCGAGATAGTATGTGCCTCATACTCAAGATAATTTTAAATCAAATACTCGATCGACTAAATAGCGAGTCTTCCTTTGGTATAATATATAGAAAATTTTTTTGCATAAGCTAGTAACACCAACTTTGGTGTAAATCATACTTCGACACATAACCCTTGTCTAATTGAAAATAAATTAGCTGCCAATTATAGTCCAAGTATAAAATTATTTTTTAACCGTGTGTGTTGAACTATTTCCGATTCATAGGATATTTGATTCTATCAATCCTGGATTTGTTTGTATATTGTCCCCAAAAAACTGTATCAACAATTTTTTTTGAAATCGGTCTATGAAACTTATATTCAGACTTTATACACACTATTGAACTATGCTATAACCAGTTTATCCGCGTTGGGAACTTTACATTTCTTTTCCATAATTGTTGCTGCGGAACAGTTACCGGATGAATCGCTTTTCTACTTTATAGCATGCTTAGTTTATACAGACAAACACATATATAATGAGATTGGTGTTTATATCAAGCTCGTGAACTTGATTTAAATAAAAGTTATCACTGCATGCGCATAAGATCCAATGTTAACTTAGAGCAAATGAGAGTGGTGCTGAAACGGCGAGAGAAACAACATCAGGTTGAAATTTGTGTCAGTCGATGCTAGGTATACGTGGCAGTCGTCTGGGTATCCTCGATTATTTTGAAATAGATCAAATCCGGCAAATCCAACTGAGCAAGTTTATGCAGGTAAACGTGGTCTTGACATACGACAGGTATGTTCGAATATTAATTTTTTGGTGAAGTCACTGAATGCATGACACTTGCCATCACTACTAGAAATGGTCATACAATGTAAGAAAACATGCGCTCAAAGGTAAACCATAGAGTTTGACATTACGAAATATAAATATTACGAATATATATATATATATATATATATATATACTTTTTTAATGAGACCCTTAATAATATTCATAGAGCACTTCCCATGGATAAAGATAAAATTAAATTTTATCAGGTACAGGAGCCGTTTCTTTGTCATTTTCTCTTTACGTATCTAATTATATATATATATATATATATATATATATATATATATATATATATATATATATATATATATATATTGAAAGGCAAAACAAACACAAAGTTTAAGCGTGGAAAGAGCGTGGAATAAGCAAAGACCCAATCAAATGCGCAGTACAGCGTGTCTTGATAAAGCCAAATTTATATGTTCTTAAATAATATTAGCAGAAATGCACAAATTAAATTACTGCGTGCTGATAAATCAAGGACTTTGTCATAACGCACAATTCAGACTATGTACGAAAGACGGAGAATGTGTTGAGTGATAATACAATATTCGTACCTCTGGAGTATACATCAAATACAGTAGGCACAGTCAAAAGGAGAGTAATACATTGAATTAAAATCTTAACTGATGCCGGTTTCATTGATGAGGCCGTAGCACAAAACCTCATACCAGTTGGATCATCTATGCCAGCAATATACGGACTTGATATTAGCACGTGACCCATTAATTAATTACATTTGTCAGTATAAACTAAGAATTGTATAGTGTAGAAAAGGCAATTCATCCAGTAGACCGGTTTCGTCCTTATTGGGAACTCATCATGTACTGGCCAGAATTTGCCGCGGACAGGACTCGAACCTGGGCACGACTGCTTCGGAATCTGGTGCTCTAACCACTGAGCCATCCTGCCGCACACTACACTGCACACAATTTTCAATTATATACAAACTAATGTAACTTGGTTAGCCTATTTTTACTTTAGGTGGAGCTCAAATGGCATCCATTTAGACCCAAAGTTCCAACTAACCATCCCCAATCTGTCTTTACTGAACACTACATGAGGAAGTGGTATTGAAATGAACATTTATATAACAAAACGAAAATTGTTTGTGCAGGCGGTAAATGGTTAGTTGGAACTTTGCGTCTAAATGGATGCCATATGAGCTCCACCTAAAGTAAAAAAAACTAACCAAGTTACATTAGTTAGTATATAACTGAAAATTGTGTGTAGTGTATTGTAGTGTGCGGCAGGGCGGCTCAGTAGTTAGAGCACCAGATTCCGAAGTGACGTGCCCAGGTTCGAGCCCTGTCCGCGGCAAATTCTGGCCAGTACATGTTGAGTTCCCAATAAGGACGAAACCGGTCTACTGGATGAACTGCCTTTTCTACACTATACAATTCTTAGTTTATACTGACATATGTAAGTAATTAATGAGTCAGGTACTTGTATCAAGATCTTAACCTTGATTATAATCATTGTTATCACCGCCTGCGCAACCAATGTTCGTTTAATACACGGACTACCACAAGCACACACCAAAGTGTTGTCACAGGATTCCAGGATTATCAATGGCCAATTCTCTGTTCCATTCATTGGATAAATGGTTAGTTCGTATGCTCGAAAGATTTAGCAAACTGCTAGGTAAGTATTTGGTTTTTAATTGTTTTCTGTTTGCTAACATAATTCATGAAAGAACTGTTTAAATTAAAATTTTGGTACAATTTGATGTTAGCTCATTTTATATATATATTTGTTCCAATTTAGCAAATTATTGACACTATAGTTCGAGCGGTTGGCTAAATCATATAATCTCCAATGCGAGTTTCTAATCTATGAAAACTTATTTTTTATGTACAGTTTCGTTTGAATGGATGCATTTTTAAACAGACGGATAGTGTGGAAATGATATTCTCCTTGTCCTTAGAAACAGGTCTCAATCACACACATTGCTTTAGGGTTACAATAAAGTGCATTACAATATCAGTGTCACGTCAGAGCGTGAGAAAGACGACTGTCTACCATTCTCAGATGTACTACTAGTTAAAAATGTTGATGGTAAATTTAATAAAACAACTAACCATAAACGAAACCTTTCTGCACAGTATTTGCTTCATTGCAGTTTCGTGCGTTTTCAATATAAATTTGCTACAGTTAGGGCTCTTTTTCTAAAATTGACAGACTAGATTATCCAGACTCAAAAGACGAGTAATATATTAGAGCAAAAAAATATCGAATGGCTATCCTAGATAGTTGATTGCGTCAATTTTTAAAATGGAAAATCAAAATTGACAGGCGTTATTCGGACCAGAAAAGAAAGCAATTTATCGAAACCTCCCATTTAAAATGAATGCTGTATTCGGCACAAAGCATAAAGTTGAGGCGGAATTAACAAGAAAATTTCGTATTGTTAAACTACAAGCATTGTTTCGGGTAGCACACTTGCTTTTACCAGGAATTGAAAAGCAATGTCATTTAAGTTCATCTCAAATATTATTTACCAATATACATGCGAAAGTTTTTGATCATCTAACGAAGGTCGACCAATCAGACGGAGGATTACCAGAATAAAATGGCATTGCAACGTAAATGCGTATAACAAATCGAATGGTGAATACAGATCTGCAATTTCGTGATATATTAATGAAACCTCACAAATATGTTTAGAAGATATTGTCATTAAGATAATTTCTAAATGCAATGACCGAAATAAATTAGCCACATATGAAGCTCTGCGCAGGAATATAATGTAGCCATTTTATACAAAAGAGAAAAGCATATTTATTTTTTTATCTTGAACTCGAGGCAACGCACACAAATTATTAGTACTTCACCTATATATATATATATATATATATATATATATATATATATATGTGTGTGTGTGTGGGGGGGTGGGGTTTGTGTGTTTATAAAATAATGTAATTCATTGCCAAGGCTAGATACGACAGTACGCTTTTAATTACTGGCCTACAATATTCTTTCTGGGGAAATGTTATACTGAAAAAATACCAGGTCAATGTTAGTAAACAGTTGTTAGCGAAGTGCAGTTTTTCATACACGTTGAGACCATTAAGAGTGAGGTGTACAAATTGCATGGATCCGTATGGGTTTGTTCTCTGTACATCGTGACATTGAGTGCAGAAGATACTTGTTAAATAATATAAAAATTAAAAATTTATACCTAAATAAACATTGATTATTTACATGTTCAACAAATTAAATCCTTATTTAAGTATGATTGCTCATTGAAAGTACCGGAACGCATGTGCAATGTTTTAAACTGCTACAATCAGTGGGTTTGATTAAACGTTTTGACATTTCAGTGCTAACCAATTTATTTTACTCACCTTACAAAACAATAGTGAGTCTCATTAAACAATAATTGATTGCGCGGGTGGTGGTAACAATTCTTTAAATCAAGTTTGCGAGCTTGAAGTAAACACCAATCCCACTGTATTTAACCAGTCGTCGAACAACATAACAAAAATACCGCCAGTCGCAACGCACTGACGCGTTTCGACCTTCCATGATCATCATCAGAGTACGACGGCAAACTGACTAGCGAGGATCAAACCGCATTGCATATATATGGAAAGAAAAATTAGATATGCGGCTCTCACCTCTAGTAGTCTTGCATACATTGAACGTCAGTGCAAATTTTGGCTGGACAATTTCTATGCAGTCACGAGCATTAGCTGACTGTAGCTTTCTATCATCATCATATATATATATATATATATATATATATATATATATATATATATATATACATATAAAATACAATTAAACAATAATTGATTGCGCGTGTGGTGGTAAAATTCTTTTAATTCAAGTTTGCGAGTTTATGTATGAAGCTAACATCATATAAAGTCACAAAATGCGAATTCAATGCCAACTCACTCTCTATATAATATATATGCCGAGTCTGTAAAGGATACTAACACTATGGCTATTGTGTTAGTAACCGATACTAACATTATTGTACCGAAAATATACATGGTACTAACACTATGGTTTCCGAGTCGGTACATGATACCAACCTGATGGATATCAATTTATGCTAAAGTTCACCGAAATTGAGAATTACAACAATTTCTGAACACCTGTTACTCCAGTAAATCCATATACTCTGGCCTTGATCGATATCAGTTATCACATTTCGCGGTAAGCATGACATCATTCAATTCAATATATCTCAGTTAAATACTGTTTGTTGTGAAGAACTAATATATATGCAAGTATGTATTAGGTTTTGCGAACCTAGTAACAAATTAGTTCAGTTGTGACCAGAAGGATAAACCAAGGGCAGCATGAACGGAAAGTATAATCTCATGCACATTCGTTTCGTGCTTACTGGCGATTCATCAGTAGGAGCCGTATTCATCAGACGAAAAATAAACTGCAATTGATATATAATAAAAAGCAAAATTATATATGCGTTTCTCACCTCTAGTAATCCCATATGTTTTGTGCTGGACTGTCAGTGTCGGCTGCAAAATGGTAATGTTTGTGACTGTTTAGAAATTCGGCAGCCGAAAGTTCCACTCCAGTAAAATATGAGTGAGATTACTATATATGAGAGCCGCATATCAAATATAACTTTCTTTATTTATGATTTTAACATTGATCCTCGCTAGTCAGTTTGGCCACGTGCTCTGAGGATAATTGTGGAAGTTTCAAACGCGTCAGTACATGCGATTGACGGTAGTTTTTCTGTTGTGAAACTAGTTACATACAATGTGATTGGTGCCTATAACAAGCTGGCAAACTTGGTTTAAGTAATTATTAACACTACTCGTGCAATTAATGAGTGGTTGATTGTATTACCAATAAATATCACAGTGAATTAGCAATTTAAAAAATTCTATTCCTATTTTAAGTGACCGCTTTTGTGTTTCTTTCTATTTGCCCAGGCATTTATTCAGGAATTTTGCATGCCATTTACGATATCGCACTATCTAGGAACACAACTAAGATATTAAATCGGATGCCGATCGATTAACAGAATAAACAAAGCCTTTTTTTAAATTTGATTGCGGAGTGCCAGCTTCATATTTTCCAATGCCGCGTTTTGCGTACGCGGGTTGTAGCTTTGCACCAACAGTTTCACAAAGATCCGATTGATCACAATTTCCAATTTTGTTTTGTCTTTGATCGGGCTGAGTTATTATTCGTTCCAATGGAAATGCGGTTCTATCACATCTTTGTTTACTGGCGACGTTTCGGAACGAAAATCCCCGTTCCATCCACAGGCCGATAATCACATATATGCACAGCACAGTACTCAGCCCGATCGAAGAAAAAAAGTAAATGGAAATTGAGATCAATCGGCATTGGAAAATAAACAAGGCATGCACGTATCATTGCATACAGAAATGCGAAGTAGTACATAACAAAAACACACTTGCTCTTGCGCTATCAAGGTAAGTGCTTCATCCTTACCAGTCTTACTGACTAAGCTGAGTCTATTTATCGATCAAACTTGTCTCACTTAGTATTGCCACGCACATTTCATCTACGAGTGTATTTGTGCTGCGCATTTATTTTCAATATTCACATTCGAAATTTATTGCCATTTTACTCAAATTAGTGAATCTTGGTAGCAAGACTTAATAGGATGTGGTTATTTAGCTCAAAAATCTTTTTTTAAGAAGGATTAAACTTGCCAACACTGTCACTAACATTAAGCCAGGCTTTACAACAGTCTACCACGTGTTTCAGTCGTTACGTAAAAGACATCATGTATAACAACATGACTGCCAGGCATCACGACAGCCACGTACACTCTATTAACAATGTGTTGATGTCGATAAACCTGTTAATTTGAAATCTGCCCTTTTCATGGCCTCTCCTTTTTACTGACTCGTTGCATTATGAAGCGTCTTACTTCATCTGTAAGAAATACAGAACTTATATGTGTCTATTTTTCACACCTAGAGATTCAAATGCTAACAATAAACAGTTTTTAAAAATTCGTTTTTTTATCGCAGAAACGTATATTCTTCTCATAAATAGATAACAATTTATTTTTCACGTAAAGTTACTTACAAAAAATACATTTTCAGGGCTGCAAATAACCTACTAATCATTGGTACATTGTGTAAAAATATTGCAAAGGAATTAGTCAAGGGCAGACAGACCAGTGAATCTGAAAAATGTTGAAAACATTAACTGAGGTCATGCTCGGTAAGTACAAGTACGTTTATAATCGGCATTTCTTATTCACTTTTATGTACTCGTTTGCACTACTAATTCGGTCTATAAAACTTTGGATAGGTAGGGGTATGTATGTAAGTGTGTATGTACATGTGTTAATGTACCTGCCTTTGTTGAAAATGTATCAAACACTTCCGAAGTTTTTTGTTGGCATTTATAGACCATAAACGGTTAGTGTTTGTTCATATAGTAATGCATCATCTCACACGTGGCAGCAGACACAAACTCAACATTAGAATACAACCTCCAGACAAGTCAAGGTTATTCACTTTCCTATGAAGTGATGCCATTCTTAATAATTACCAACTTTGCATTTTTTGATCGAGATACATTTTCATTTGTACACCGCTGATTTATGCCATATTTTAGCTATTAAAGTGAAATTTCAATGTAATCAATTTCACATTTGCAACTAACTACTTGTACGCCTCTGTAAATAACACTTGTTAGGTTCACCAAATTGATGCCAACAGGCTGGGCATATTGTGAAAATATGCATCTAGAACAGAGAAAACGCATAACAATGACGAACGGATCGGCGGTCATTACAATATGACATTGATTTAGCCTGGATTTACATATTATTGGCTTTCTATGATCATTAAGCTACAAAATAAAAATAATGTAAAGAGTGCCTATAAATGGAGGCGTGAAAGACAATGAGACATCAGATAAGGCAACAAATTTCGTTATCAATAGCATGAAGCATTACAGAATTAATGAAAAGTAATTCTTATACTTCGCTACCAGTATTCATAGTATGATTGCTGATGATCATGCATAAAAAATACTTACCAAAGAAGTTTAAAAGTACCTAGAAAGCTTGAAACTTCTTTCACTCGTGCATGTTGTTCGATCCAAAACACTCTAGCTAGAATATTATCAAGTTTGTACAAATTTCCAATAAGGAATTAATATACCAGATGCTTCGTTGACACGGTCTATTGAAAGTACACAGCTGCTCTGTTTAGGACCGAAATTGAAAAGAATTTTATATTGAAGGTTAATCCATCTACTGGACTACGGCTTGATTGATTTTGAAAGACATGAAATATTATCACAAATCTTGAATGTTAAATTAAATCAGTGATGTAATGAATAAATTGGCAGGTATCCATTGTTTCTGTATTTCATGCTCACTGGCCGTCCTAATGGCCCAATGATGAGAAAGTCACGATATTGTAAGTGAACGCCCTTCAAATTAATATGGTTAGCAGTAGGATTGCTGTAAATAACGGCATTTTAAATCCAAAGGAATAAATTTTAATAAATCGGAGGGTGAATGCTTTAGTCCTGCTATTAAGATTACGCATAACCTAGAAACTTCGTAATAATAAACATTCGTTGAGCCAAAATCTACGCATAATTCTATATTTTTGGAAATAAACATTTTTGGCCTAACATACTAATACTTTTCTTCAAAAAACTAAGCCCGTATCAATTATATAACAAAAATCATTAAGTTATTTTACCAGTCATAGAAGATTTGCTGATCTCACTGAAATCGCAAATCATTTGGTTATAACAAATCCTTCCTTATTCAAGAAATTATAGTTTTGTCAATCCACCCACCTCCCTATTAAGTGCAAATTTTGTCAACAGTCAACAATAAGGATAAATGCTTTTTCATCTAGACTCGGTCTCGTTCAGATCAAGCCATATTAAAGCAAGATAAGGCTCATTCACCTGCACCCACGGATAATTAGTATGCTCTGTTAACTGTAAATCGTTCTCATATGCGGCAAATTGTATAGCATATTTTATTTTACTTTCGTGTACACCACAGTTGTCGCAACCAAGTGTCAATTAAATGCCCGATTTATTGTCGAAACAGCAAATTATTTCCCGTAATTTTTAAATTTGATGCATTTATTTTAGGCCAGTCACGAACTAAGCATTACATGATGTAGAAAAGGCAATTCATCCAGGAGACCGGCTGCGTCCTTATTGAGAACTCATTGCGAACTGTCCAAAATTTTCCGAAATTAGGGCTCGAATCTGTGCAGGTCTGTAGCTCTAACCACTGTGATATCTCGCCGTACACTACACACAATCTCCAGTTATTCACTAGCTAATAGTTCTTAAGATTATCCAATATGGCATCTTTTTAGACCTAAAGTTCCAAATAAAGACCCTAATCTGTCATTATAGATAGACTCTACGTTACCTGCGGAAGTGGTTTTGAATTGATTAAACGAATAGTTTTTGTGCGAGCGGTGATAATTATATAGATCAATGTCGCACCCTCGATACAAACACCTGTTGCATCATTTATTGTACAACTAAAAATTGTGTGCAGTGTACGGCAGGGTAGTTCTGTAGTTAGAGCAAAAGATTCCAAAGCAAACGTGCCCAGGTTATTGCCCTGTCCGCAGCCTACTCTGGGCAATAGCTGAAGAGTTCCTAATATGGACGAAACTGGTCTACTGGATGAATTATACAATATACAACGCTTAGTTTACACTGACAAATATATGCACATAAAGGGGCAGTTGTTTATTTCATAATCGAAAATTTTATTTAAATAATTGTGTGAATATTCTCAAATTGGATTTGTCTTGATTTCTTGTCCGTAATTTTCATATTTATAATCTTGGAACTATCTAATAAGAACTATTTAATTTCCCGACTAGTTTTAAAGGTCGTATAGGACAATGTGACAACGAAATTTTAATCTTTCATGAAGCATTTGTGGTCTAACATCTTTACGTAATTTGGTATAATTTTTATTTCTACCAATTTCGTATAATTTTGCTTAAAGTGTACGACTTATAAGCGCTATTCAAATTTACTTTATAGAGTTCGCCAAAATAAATACCAGTATTTAACAAGATGGAAAAGCAATCAACTGATAAGTAATTGAATACATCACAGACACCATTCTGCTTCTGTCTATTTCCGGCGATATCAACAGTCTTTTTTCGTTTTATATTGCCATGGCTATTTAATATTACAAGGTTAACTTAAAAAAGGTGCGATTTCCACCGAAATTTTCGTTCAAATTCACGATAGAAACTGTAATGTCTTGTGATAAATATTAAAAGCACTAATTAAGTAATATCTTCTTCATGACAAATAAAGTTTTATTTTATTTTAAAATATGCCCCGTTCAAAATATCCCAAAAGCGGAGGCGGCATTTAGGGATGTTGAGTTTGTAATGGATTTGAAGCATTTTAATGATAGCACGCTTCCTCATTTTAACGACTGCCTTGAAAGTATTTCACCTTCTTAATAAACAGTAAGGCGCCTTCATCGCTTCGAATGCTCTTGTTTGCATAAATTCTAAACGACATTTATTAATGTTTGCATTATAGCTGAGGAGTACGATTTTAGTCAAACCATAAAACCAGTCTATCGCCCAGAAACATATTTTGTTTGCACTTTGAGCTTGCTGAAATTTATTGTTAGCACTTTCGAAAGCACATCTTTTTTATAGTAACTCTTATTAAATGAGACGGCAAGAACTTGTCTCGGAGCGTTTTGGTTAATCAAATTTCTAATTTTATTTTTGTTAGATCCATCATTTTGCAGTTTTCAGCATTGTTCAAATTATCTTTCTACACGAATTTTCAATCCATTTCCTAATAATAGGTAAAAATCGGTTTAACATAAATCTACTTCTTTCCAGAGGGCAGGTGATGGCTCTTTTGTTGGTGCTTGATTTTCAACCGCAGTATAATGCTTACTTGGCGATATTCATGGAAAATTATGAACTTGTAATGGTATTAAACCAATACTGTAGACTGAAATATATCGTTTTCGTGATGATCTATGTGCCTCGAAGATATATTTGGATACACATCTGGCGACTCATCGCTGTTAAAGTTTCGCATATCAGGCAGGCCAAAGATGAAAGATCAGACCAAAAACTACAATAAATTTCATGACCATGCAGCAATGAAAAATTTGAAAACTGATCATTAAATGCACTAAATTCGTAGTGAAAGTAGTAGTAGTAGTATTAGCAGTAGCAGAAGTAGTATAAATATTATAAGTAGTTATTTTCGTATACATGGTAATAGTAGTAGCAGCAGCATTAATACTATTAATAGCACCAGTAGTAATATTAGTACTAGTAACAGTAGTAGCAATAATAGTAATAAAAGTATAATTAAAAGCAGTAGTTGTAGTAGCGGCAGTAGCAGTAGAAATAGATCAAGACGAAATAGAAACCGTAGCAGCATCAGTATCAAAAGTAATTCTAGAAGTCGAATTAGCAGTAGCAGTAGCACTAGCAGTAGCAGAATATGTAGTCCTGACAGTAACCGTAGCATCATTAATTGTACAAGTAATGCTAGCAATCGAATTTGCATTAGTAGCAGTATTATTAATATAACAATTAGCAGTAGCAGTTATAACAGTAGTAGTCGTAATAGACGCATTAAATTAGTAGAAGTAGTACTACGGTAAGTATTAGCAATAATAATAGTTCTTGCAGAAGTATTAATTGTAATAATAGCAGTATAAATGATATTTATAGCAGATACAGTGGAAAAATTAGTAGAACAATTATCTACACTTATAGGAGTAGAAGTTGTAATATTATTATTAGTAGTAGTAGCATTATTAATAATAGTATAAGTAATACTATTAGCACTAGTAATAGTATAAGTAATAATAAACTATTCTAAAATACATTTCGTTGGTAACGTGAACATGCTCGGCATACATCATATATATATATATATATATATATATATATATATATATATATATATATATATATATACACTTGGCTATCATAATGCAGTGTCGAAGACTTCATATGAAGTTAATTCCATTACTGCTTGATAAACAACCGTATAGGAGATTGTGTCGTCCACTTGTTCCATATTTCCTGAGTTTAATTGTACAATGTATACATATTAGTTATCCTAAACAAATAATATAACTACCACATATTTAATTAAATGATACCATGATTACCATAAAAAGTGAATACTGATTGAGCTCGAGTCCAGAGTGTATAGGTTTTCTGGAGTAACAGGTGTTCATACATAGTTTTAACTTCCTTTATTGGTGAAACTTATCTTATTTCGAAATCAATTGTGGTGGGAAACGGTACAGGCTCGGTATTTTGAAAATCAGTGTATTGGTATAATTTACAGGGTCGATATATATAGTGAGTTGGATTCAATGTCGCAGCGTCAGTGAATATTTATGAAGCCACCTCCATTACTGCTTGAATACACATTCGTAAAGGAGGCTGTACCGTCAACATATAAGATATATCCTGACCAAAGATATAGTGGTTATAGGGCGTAGTACCGGCTCCCACTGATGAGTTGCCGGTAAGTACGAAGCTCATGTGTACATGAGAGCATATCTTTCGTTTGTGATGCCTATGGTTTATCTATTTGGTTCTATTTGAATTAATTTGTTGCTAGGTACGCAATACTTAATATGCAATAATACGAAAGTTGTAGCTAAGTAGAATCAATACAACTAGTATTAGTAGTAGTACAAGTAGTACAATAATCATTATTCGCAGTATTTTTTGTTGGTTCAATAGTATTGTAATAAAAAACCATTTAGTAATATTTAAGTAAACGTTCCAAAAACTGCCAACTTAGCTCAGCCGATCAGCCTCAGTTCTAGGCTTAGCATTTTTAAAAGTACGATGGTGATCCCGTGAAACGTCAACGAAACGTGACAATCGGAGCAGTTAACTTTACCATCCAATAAGCACTAAACAATAATAGTAGTACATCTGGCCTTATCCATAACGCTAAAATGTATATATATATATATATATATATATATATATATATATATATATATATATATATATATATATATATATATATATATATATATATATATATATATATATATATATTCAAATGACTGTTAAACGACATTGCACCTATCTTTATCACGAGCTAATGCTAACAAGCATAGTTTAGCCAGAAAATGTGTGAAAATTACGATCACATTATAATAAAATAAACAGCACAAATACATTCCCTAGGCTAATGTTACGCAATAAAAAAGCTTAAAGCACGGGATGAATCCTCGCTGTGGTAATAAACAAAATTATATAATAAAGTAATCCATATATGTCGAAGAAACTTGTAGATATTCAAGAATTTAAAGAAGATAAGAAAGAAATCCTGGCAAACAAAATGATTTAATGGGTGGTTATTTTGCGCACACTTCTGTTGGGGCAATCAAATTCACCCGTGCAAACAATGATCGCTTAATTCTCTTACGTACAAATTTGGCGAAAGCATTATAAAGCTAATTTTCGTGACAGCATAGAAACAGTGCGGCCAGTCAAGTACAATGTATGCGAGACTAATAGAGGTGAGAGTTGCATATCTAATTTTTCATTATATATATATGTATATTTATATATACATATATATATATATATATATATATATATAGAGAGAGAGAGAGAGAGGTTTGATCCTCATCAGTCAGTTTTCCGATGTCGAAAAGCGTCGGTACGTGTGACTGACGGTAATTTTGCTATGTTGTTCGACGATTGGTTAAATATAAATTTGGATTGATGATTATTCAAAGCTCGCAAATTTGACTTAAATAATTGTTGCCACTACCTGCGCAATCGATAATTGCTTAATTTTATTCCCTATATATTGTTGGCGAAAGCTGCTTAAAGTTAATTTTCCTCACTGCTTAGAAATCTTGCAGCAAAATTTCCAGTCAAATTAAATGTATGCGAAACTACTAAAGAAGAGTGCCGAATATCTAACTTTGCCTTCCATATATATGTGCATTGCAGTTTGATCTTCGCCAGTCATTTTGTCGTCGTACTCTGATGATAATCATGGAAAATCGAAACGCGTCAGTACGTGTGACTGACGGTAGTTTTGATGTTGTACGACGACTGATTGAATACGACGGGATTGTTCTTACTTCAAATTTGCATACTTGATTTAAAGAATTGCTAACACCACCCACTCAATCAATGATTGATGAATCAAATTCAACGTTATAAACTGTAATTATATATATCTACTGAGTTCAATCAGGACCAGAAGGATGAGCCAACGTCACCGTGAACCAATGACAATTTCATGTACACATTCGTTTCGTGCTTAGTGGCAACTCATTATTAGGTTCTGGTATTATTCACTATACACACTATATATTTGGTTAAGAATTGTTTGACGATACAAGAAATATTTCGTGCAGTCGAATAAAATAATATACACCAAAATATTGCACAACGAGCTTCGGCACCACCGGGTTCGAAATTATAACTCCAATTTTTGCTGTGAAACCTGAACTATATTGTATAAGTTGTTGGAATGAACGAGATGAAATCACTTATTATGGGATAAGACGAATCTGAAAAATTTCGGGTTATGCTTGAATTCTTATTAAAATTTACAAAAGTAATGAAGCCCATCGGAATTACAAGACTTTCTGGTTATGTCTTATGTCTCATTAGAATAAGAAAAATCAGTGGAACCCAACGTCGTTACAAGATTTTAATGTAAAGAATACGCCAAATTATACAAGCAATGCTTATACAAGATTGTATTGTCCAAATTTTCTACAGTACTTCAACGGATATTGTGCTTGTACTGTAATGCCTGCTCCCACTGCGATGTTGCCTGTAGGTTCATGCTAGCTTTGGCACACCATTGTGGTTCTATTTTAACTAACAGTTTACCAGAAATCCCAAATCTACCACTTAAATGCACATATGTTAGTTATCCCTAAGAGCGAATAAGGGACCTCTATAAAAAGGTTGGGCAGTATTGACCTCTGACGACAATCAATTCCTTCTCTGTAAACATGTAGAGACGGATGGGCGTGCCGGCATCGTTATCTTAATCTAAACAGTTCTCATTCTTGGCGATCACTAAGACTCCATTAAACGAATCTCCTAAGAAAAATCATCTTAACACGCACAATGGCAGAAAAGTTCGCTAAAAATAACACTGATGATCCATAATAGAGTTTCTTCCCGCTTGTTGCTATACACTGTCTCTAAACAAGGAGCATGCGTTAAGAAACTAGAATTCCCTCAGCAGTATTTCTTGGCATATGCGCCTTAATACTGATTCACTTTTAGCTGGCCGTTAAATATTTTTGCTGGATTCTAAAGAACTTGTAGTGAATAACTCACACCAATAAAAAGAAATAATAAATGTTCCTCCGCCACATTCGTCCAATTTCGAATTGAGAAAAGAAAAAGTAAGAAGCGTTAACGGCATGCCCACTAGATAAAATTGTCTTTAGAAGCTTATCTCCTTCGATAATCCCAAGAGTAAGGTAAAGTAAGAATTCAAATCGAAATTATCGGAAATCGCAATTCCTCTGGACAATATCAAGATGTTTCATCCACATAAATAATGTCACATGGAGGGCACTGCTCCCAGCGCTTTACAATATCCATTAACATGTAAGTACAAATTGGATAAAAACACTGAACCTATATCAGCATGAACAAGTGGAAAAATCCAATGTACACGTGTTTCGTGCTTGCAGGCACCAAAAATCGTGGGTTAGAGGCGTAGTGCTGGCTCCGTCAGCTATATACTAACTTTAGTTTCTGGTCAGCCTTCCCCTCATGTGAATCCTGTGTGGCATCTCTTGGGATATTCCTTCAGAATGGCGCAATAGATAGTGTCACAGATGCCAAAGCTAATGCACTCCGCTTCGATTCCCATCCGCGGAATAATACTGGTCAGTACTTGATGAGTTATTGATGACGAGGAAACCGGTCTCGTTTTAGCCGTTCGAAATTGACTGTACCTGGCAAAATGAATAGCACTAGAAATTTATTTTTCGCTCGTAGCAGCAACAACAGTGGTTAATTTACATTATGTGAAATGCAAAATCTTTTTATTCGCTACCAGCCTACTGCATTTTTTCTTCACATACAACAATAAACTGAACAAGTTAAGAATACAAAATTAGATTAAATGTTATCCAATTACAACCTCGACCTGTCTGCCCACACAGTGAAACAGTTTATATTGATGTAAAATTTTAAAAAATGGATCCAAATAACAGGAAACAGCTTTAAAACACAGGCAATAATTAATTTTAAAAGTTTATTACAATGTGCATGAAATATAAATAGATAGGAAATGTACATTTGATTTTTTATTAGGCATAAAAATAAATTTGCATCAAACAGGTAAATGTCAATAAAAACAAAACGTAAATGAAATAATATATATTTTCTTTATGTGTACATTTATATATATATGCACATATTGCGATTAATGGAAAGTTTCCACATAACAATTCACACACTGAATCACAAACTAATTATCTATAAAAATTTAGAAAATATAATTAATCATGTTCACAGATGAAAATGCTTGACGGTCACGAATAACGGAAAATTTATGTCTTGCAAGCTCGCATAGGGCTGTCAATTGTCATTGCTCAACGATTACATAATACAGAATGATCACAAGAGTTGTCTACAAAATACCAATTGCGCTATTTTGTTGGGCAGGCTTATTCAATTGCCAGGTAACTGTAACCAATCAAAGATCGCTCAAACATTTTCAAGCTACATTTTACGCAAATAGGCACTCATTCAATAAACAAAATATTTCCTGCACAATATAGCACGCTCGAGGCCACACATTAGTTGGGATGGCTGCGTCACACCGAGTGTGCCAAAACATAACGAGAAAATTGGCGTGTACTATACAGCATGCATAATATGCAGAATTGCATTGATGGTCTTATCTTGCGTTCTATAAAGATCAGTATGCCTTTGGTTCGAATAATACACATAGGCGAAATTAAAGTAGATCTTGTTCAAAATTTACACAAGACTAATCGTCACTAAATCTGTGTAAAAGTTAAAATTAGGTAAAACGGTCATTCACTTCCTGCAAATTGTTAGTACAAACAATTAGGGACAGGTAAAAATGCTAAGGTACCAGATCCACCACAATCAGTATCAAAACTTGCAACCTATTGGATTACTTCTGCTTAGCAGCAACCACAGCAAACAAGTTCAGCTAAGCAAAAAATTAACCTGGCCACGATAAACATTTTCAGTTAAAAATGTGTGACAACCAAATTAGAGACCATTCGCCCCAGCTTAGCACAGCCGAACAACAATACATACGGAAAGAATAGACATATCTTATACAGTCCCATAATCATAATCAAAAAAGCTAATAATGATAGCTCACATTCAACCAAAATCCTAAACATATGGCATAATTTAAAAACTCAAAATACGTACTCAATGATTTATTGGAAATCCCAGTCCTGTTATTAAAAGCTTCTGACGAGTTGGTGTCTAAATCTTTGTAAACCTACGTGCAACGGCAAATTTATCGTGATTTGCACAAAGAATATTTATATATATATATATATATATATATATATATATATATATATATATGTATACAGAGGCTCTTTGGTCACTACTATAAGAGAGCTTCCGAGATGCCAGGCTCGGATAATCCATATATGTGGTATGATCATCTAATTGGGAACACTTAAGTTCCTATGAACTATCTTTTATACTACATTCCTTAAGTCCACCTGCTAATTGCTCGTTATCCTCCATATTTACTAAACCAGCCATAATATTAGAATAATATTTCTTGCATTATAAGTGTGCTCACCGAAACACGCTGATATCCACAGATGACAGAACGAAATTGTGGAGATTGAAAACAAATATCTACGTCAATTACCTCAAGCAAATTTGAGATGCTTCCCAATAATGTGTATTATGAACGATAGATTGATGCAAAGTGCAATACTTTATTAGCAAAGAGTATTCAGATAGAACCATGTGTGTTTGTGCATGTGCATGCGTGTTTGTTAATTATTAGTTTAACAAACCAAACGCAAATCTAGTCGACCTAGAATATAAAAATTTATAAAGAAAGATATCCAGTGAGAAGCTGAAAAACGTAACAAAATAAGGAAAAACAGATGCGATTAAAAACAATAGTAAACCTAGATAGATTGATAAAATACAAGAAAAATATTCTTCAAATACAGGATTGAAAAAATTGAATTAAACACATTAACGAAGAGCAATAGGCACCATAGCAACTAAAAGTCAGCAAAATAAGTTCGCATTTAGCTATTTCGAGTTTAAATCAAGACAGAATGTACTTGTGTTATTCAACAACATCAAACTCAAATTACTTTCTTTGAGTACATAAAAGTAGATAAGAATTATTGTACATATTCCATACTAATTTAAACTCCCCAGTAATACGATGAATAGAAAGAAAAACATAATAGACAGCGAGTACGGTAATGAAGCATCAACTGACTTAGAACAACGCTCCATTGAGTGACATTGTGTAAACAAACGGCGATATCAGATACGAGGTTGCAAAATAAAAGATAATACCACAGGTCACCGAGATCGGAAGGGCAGGAACAGCTCTATTAAATATACCCAGCGCCACAAGAGTTACACACATGCCAACCAGAATTCCAAGGTAGCTGGCAATGATAGTGATAACATCGGAGTCCAACGAGGCACGCCCAACCAGTAGGCTGTAGAAAATAAAATCGCCAAGGCCCAACTTGATTCCGTGCACCTCACGATCCGTCAAATCAGTCTAAAATGCAAGATCACAGAAAGGATACTATGCTCAGAACAAGCTAGGCAAAATATGAAGAGAACGGACATGAAGATGGAAATATGAAAAAAAATTTATCGCCCACTAGATATTACAATTAATTAGTGAAATGAATGACATGAGATTTTCAACAAGACAACCGTCAGATCTAAGTCATTTATACTTGTAGCATTATTTTACTATGAGGCACGCGTTCTACGCTTAAAGCACTACTTAATTACCTTATCAGTGCTGTACAAAACAAGATTTTTGCATCCACTGTTTTCATTTTTCCTCCAGATATTTCGAATTTCGATTTCGGGGGCTTTTTTCAATGAAAAGCAAATACCACAAATAATTTGACTCATCGATTGTCAATTTGTTTTAGGGAAGTTTTTTACGTTGAAAAGGGCTACCGAAATCGAAATTCGAAAAATTTGAAGTAAAACTGTTACCATTGGATGCAAACACAAGGATAAGATGATTAATCTAGTCCATGTCGCGCAACATGTTTCTTTTAAACCTCTCCTTATTTTTACATGAATAAAAGTCGTAGAAGAACTTCTACGCATGCTATCCAAATAAATATCACATAGTAAAGCTCAACTAAATGGCACGCTCGTTGGGAAATCTAAAGGAATTTGCATAAGGGGCTCAATTGACTTAAGCGAATAAAACAACGGTGACTAAACCGGGCGACAGTACACGGAGCTATGCCAAAGTTTGCATCTGACTCTAGCAGTTATTCTTTAAATTAAGCTTGCAAGTTTGATTAAAAAAACCAATCCTAATACATTAAGTCGGACGCGCCGTGTTTCGACCATCCATGATCATCATCAGAGTACGACGGCAAACTGACCTGCGAGGATCAAATCGCATTGGATATATATATATATATATATATATATATATATATATTAAACACAATTAGATATGCGGCTCTCACCACTAGTAGTTTTGCATACATTGCACTTTACTGGACTCGACTGCACAATTTCTATGCAGTCACGAACATTAGCTGTTTGCAGCTTTTGCTGCATAGATATAAGCTAATAGGCGTGACGATACAGTAATTGTGTAGCCGATATTTCCGGACAAGTACAATCTATGCGAGACTACCAGAGGTCAGGGCGAGATATCTTATTATGCTTAACTGATGTATGCATTGCGGTAGGTCCTCATTAACAATTTTCTGCCGTGTTCTGAATATGATCGTAGAAGGTCGAAATGTGTCAGTATGCATGACCGAGGTTAGATTTGCCTTTTTATGCGAATGGTAAAATATACAATGAGACCGGTGTTTATATCAAGCATGCAAATTTGATTTAAATAGTCGCTATCGCTACCCGCGCAACCAATGATTGCTTAGTTGTCTACCAGCTATTTCCGGCTAATATTAGAATTTTACCATATGCTTGCACCACTGGATTTTATTACTTTTTATTCGACAAATTTAAATCTTCTGGGTGTGCACAAAACTTCCTTTTAGAAACACTGGGTCTAGAAGTAAATAATTCGGTGCCAGTCAACGTAGAAATGCCAGTAGGCATTCTGTATGCAAAATTTACACAACGATGATAGGATGACGGTCGTGCCGATCACCCGACGTTTGCAGAGTTATAGAGACTAAAGGCATTACTTGGCTAGCTTCCCCTCGACATCATTGCACGAAATAATGTGCGAGGTACCGAGCTAACACACTCCTTTCCGCGTTTGCAACCACATGAGGCCATGATGCTTACACAAATCGATTTTAACAGTATATTCCGCTTCGGCAAGCAATAAAATTACAAGCTCCAAAATATTCAGCTGTAAAGGCCATCAAAGCTAGGTCAACTACACCAGAGTAAACCCTATATCATCAGCATATATATATATATATATATATATATATATATATATATATATATATATATATATATCTTCATATAATAAACATTGTCGCTAGTGGTAATAAAGCTTCCCCGTTTTATGTAACAGAGCTGATAAAAATGTCAGATAGTCAACTGAATATCTTCGCAGAATAAATGATAAATATGAAAGTACATTTAGATGAGTTGATCATTGTGAACATAACGTCAAATTCGCATAAGGAACCCAACTCACTTGAATAAATTCAATAGAATTCACGTGGCTATCATAAGATTTTGACGATAAATTGACAAACGAGGATCAAGCCGAAGTATCTATATAAGGTTTGGAATCTCGTAAATGCGGCTCTCAACCCACGTAGTCTAACGTGAATTGGTCTTGACTGGAGTTTCGGCTGCACTAGTAATATTTCCTTACGAACATTAGTTTCAGTCTTCTCCACATTAAAATAAATTGTACAAATGTAGCAATCAATAATTGCTTAAAAAGTGTTCATTGAGTTATGGAATTAGAAATGCTGGTCTTGATAAATGGCTAGTTCATTAAGGCACACGCATTTAGTCTTTCAACACTAGAAGTCGGCTTTTCACTTCGCATGTGTCTAAAAACGCGGGACAAAAACAAAATATAATCCCCAACACTACGTAATTTTATAATTAAACAAATCAGGAACATAGATCACTTAAAATACGAAATCTCAATGCGCTCGCAGATCGCACATAGCACTGTCAATGGTCCGTATTTAAGTACTTTATTACAGATAAAGCAAACAATCATGTCGTGCATCTGGTTAAATATGATTTGGTGCTTGTCTCAAGTCGGCAAACTTTATTTTCAATACCTTAAATATACTTTGCGGCTTGACCTTCGGTAGTCAGCCTGACATCGTGACATGATTGGCAGAAACGCATCATTAAATTTAACTGGTGATTGTTTTACTATGTAGTGCAATTAATTAACTATGTAATTGCTGTTCTTTGAAAGTCAATGGGTATTATCTAAATTAGTATCTGTAGCACTACTCGCGCAAACAATAAATGCGTAAGAAGATTTTCATATTAAAATGTAAATGAAGCGCGTCCAGTTATGGAAGATATATGCATTACTCAATTTTATTTTACATTTTTAACAATAAAAAACAAACAATAATGCACAGACCATAAGATCGCGAAGTCTTTGCCCCGATTTATTTTGCTCCTCGTTTTCCGATGGAACTTCGATGCAAACATTTTCGTTATTAGCATTGAGTGTTAATATCTAAAAATAAAAAGCACAAAAAGACAAAAAGTCGTAAGAAGGTAGACACAATTATTTCCTAAAATAAAGCGTTAAATGAATATATAACCAACTAGCCATTGCAGTCATATAGCGCTACATTATGACCAGTACGACACACCTTTGCAGTACAAAAAATAATTCCAGAACCAAGCATAGGACCAAATTTAATTTACGGATTCTCAAAAAGATCACAGCTAATTTATATGCCACACCACGCCACTTTAAATATTATTTTAAAAATATTACATCGACTTTTGCGCGAATTCGCTGCAATAAACGGCTAAGGCGTTATGGTCATCCGTTTTAGCACACATGCATGTCTACATAAAAGGAGACATACACCCCCCAATGAGAACTCACGAAGACCGACAAAGGCTATCATGAGTCCACTGGACGCATGATGATACACAAGCCACTTTTGTATTAAGGAAACAGTGCTATCTGTCGAGTCTTTTGAAGCTTCATCTTTATTACCATAAATTGAAATTTTTTAGTGTATTAACACATAAATTTAACCGTTTATACAACACTGAAAAAATTTCTCGTCTACGCTGAAATGTATGTTCACAGCACCAAATTAGACTACATTTCTGCATTAGACAACTAGACATCACAAATAAAACAACATCGGCAGAGCTACAAGCAGACAAACAAACACAACTCACTCACATTATATTCAGTTTATATACACATGTAATTTGTATATTTAACCGTGGGCAGAGAAAGTTGCAATGCTCGTGTCCTTGCTATTTCTTGCTTAGAGGCCCGTTGTGAAATGTGAATGATGAAAACAATGTTTTCGGTTATATTTCGTTAGTTTCCCCAATTCCTAGCATTATTTAGTACACGACAATCTGGAATTCACCCATTTAGTCATCGTCCAGTACTTTCATTATTTTAGATTCTACCTTACCACTGGTGGGATAGTCCGCGTGTATTTATAACTATTCGGACTATACGGACAATGCAAAATCGCTGCTAAATTTTATCATAAAAGGCAGGACAATGAAAATATTTGAGACTAATTCTGCCTCACTTTTCCATTGGGAATGGCAATCTAGCGTGGGCATATAGCTCACACAAAATAATGAGCACATTTGTGGTAGTGGTTCCCCAGTATATTATTCCGGCGTAATGTTATGTAATATTTTTAATAGACATAGCGTATTGAACAGCAATTGCATATATATATATATATATATATATATATATATATATATATATATATATATATATATGTATATATACTCAAAATATTTAACTACATAAATGCCTGCATATACACATACATACACTCAGTGTGAATTCTGGCTTTGTTTCCAAGACTATTTTCAAAAATAATAGGCGTGCATAATCAAACTTTCAGTGTTTATCATGAATTTTTGGGCTGCAACAAGAACCGGCCTATACGCATACATACATATATATATATATATATATATATATATATACATACATACATGCATGCATGCATGCATGCATAAATAAACATATACATACAAACAAACATACACACATGCATACAAACAAACATACATGCATGCATACATATAAACATACTTACATGCAAAAACCTTTAAGCACAGATATCCATAACAGCCTGGACATCACTACATCTAATTTTAATAATAGTAATGAACAGAAACTTTTATGAGTCGGAGATAATACGTGAATCATTCATTTCATTGTCGAAATTCTCAATCCAGTTCCAACGTGTTTCTTCGTTAAAAAAGCAGCAGTGTTTTTTCTGGTCCCATCCGATTTTCGACCACACAAAGGATATATCTTTGTTACTTATAAAACAGTCTCGAAATCGATCTAGTAACAAGAATGAAGCGCCATATAGTCGCAAATTAGAGTTTCATACATAAAAGACAATAAGGAGGCTTATAAGTGTCAGGTGTGCGGGTTTTCAGAAACTGGTGATTTCCGTACT
>JAQBSW010000966.1:150000-157721 GCA_029291075.1 Eudiplozoon nipponicum | reverse complement strand
GTTTACTTCAAGTTCGCAAACTTGATTTAAATAAAAGGTAAAATGATGGTCGGGTAAAAAAAGATTAGTACACGTAACGGCCAACAATGCAATTAAATTTTTAAATCAAGTTTGCGAGCCTGAAGTAGACACCAATCCCATTGTATTTAACTAGTTGTCGAACAACATAAAAAAACTACCGCCAGTGGCACGCACTGACTTGTTTGCATATTTCCAGTCAACAATATATGTTTTATAATAATGATAAAACTCAATGGCTTTCATAAGAAGATCATACATAGTGTGATTAAAATTGGTGATGCAAATGTTTGCTCAAACATTAATAAAATCTATTCCAGTTGATTTGTTTCTTCAAAATTTTGCGATGGCCTTTGACGGCAATCTTTATCAGTTCACTCGTTATCACAAGTTTAAAAAAATATTAATGAAGCTTGCTTGTTATCACCACCCACGCAATCAATGGACATTTACTCAACACTTGTTAGAATTTTGCGTGTCAGCCTTTCTTTAGTCGTACAATAGCATTGTACCAAATTCCCAAGAAACTCCATGAAATGTCATGGAGCCGGCTTATCCTCCAAAAGGAGTCAGCCGCAGTAAAGTAAAGTAAAGTAGTACAATAGCAGTACTGAGGCAGGTGATCTTGGTCCGCCGACATAATTATATTGCCTGTCTTAGTAGCGAGTAGCTTGTAAAATGACATTCTCAAAGCATGATTCAGGCTTGAAAACCAACTGAAGTTACAATATCAATACTATATTTATTAATAAACATCTACTCTTGACTATCACAAACTGATGGAAAAAATTGCAAAATGTTAACGTTTCAACCGAAACTTATGATAATTAGCCATCCAACAGACAAATTAGTTATCATGTACATAGTTTAAAAATACAGAAAAACGCTGACTCTCTTAATAGAGAAACAGAAAATAAACAAATTTTCGGTTCATTAAAGAATAAAAGTAATTCTTTTTAATTCAAAAAGAATAAAATTATGATAACCATTTTAAATTATACAGAATTTTGCAATTATAAACATAAACAGTCCGACATAATACTCGAAGTGTTCTTGTTACCTGTTTCGGCGCTAATTTACCGTATTTCTATACGGTTTTGTTTCCTTTTTCGCATCTAAATTTTCAATTTTAACATGATTTTGCACAAGTGATAGATTTTTAAGCATTCCATGAGCATAAAATACGCCCACATTTCAGAAATCCGTGTGAAATATATATGGGTAAACAAGAAAATTTTGAACAACAAAAGCCAACACAAGAAAGAGAAAAATGCAAGCACTTTGGTAATGACTAGTGAAATTTATCATTAGTACCGCCATTACAACTAAAAATAATAAGTATGCGAAATTAATCATCATAATTAGATTTCCACTCCCAGAACTTTGAGGAGTGTGCTGTTTACCGGCATCCGTCGAACTTGATGCTTTAGATGCCACGTTTACAGCTTCTTTATGAACTGCTTTTGAAGCCCTTTTTGTGGATTGTTTGGCAGCCAGTTCATCGATTTCTTTAGCAACTGGTTCTGTGTCATGTATCTGGACATTTTCAACTTCTGAATTAAGGATTGTATTTAATTCGAGAGAAGGCGACTTTTCAAAATCAGTTTGTGTACATCGCTTCTCCGATAGCATTGTACCCTGTTTATCACCTTCATTTATATTTAATTTAACTTCCAATTTCGCATCCACCTCACTATCTATTTTCGTAGCCGATTGTAATTCTAGCCGTGCAGCGTCTATACCAACTGTTAATTCAGGTAGATTTTTTTCCAGCATTACAGCCAATTTTTCATTTTCCTGCGAGATTTGTTCAGTCGTTATACTGAGAGATCCTGTACTTTTTTCGTTTGCTTGGTTTTTGACTGACTTCACAATCGGTTTCGCTGATGATGTCGCAGCTCTTGGATTAACTTTTCTTGTACCTCGCTTTGTAGTTCCTTTCTTATCCTGCTCCCCAACTTTTTTCAGACCATTTTTAGCTGGACGCTTCTCAGCCTGTGTTGAAAATTGTTTCACGCCTGTATTTGCAGATTTTTTCGATGAGTCATACATGCTCGTAATTCGTAGTTAGACTGAATCTCTTGTTTTGTCGATGAATTACAATTTCTTTTGTAAATGTAAGCAAATAATTATATCCTATCGTTTAAGGAAATTCATATTTTTAAACACGTTTATTAATATTTACTAACCAGCCTTCAAACCAATAAATTTCCAATCCCGATGAAAAAAATTTGACTTCATTTACCCTAGAGGTGTAAACAAGCATGTGACATTCACTCTGGTAACACATTTATAAAATAAACTAATTTTATTCGTTCCCTTTTCGTACTGGCCAACATTTTTACCAAGTCGATTTCAATGCGGAGAGATGTCAACAAATCGATCTCTCCCGATTGCAAATTCATAAAATATATAAATCCGTCGGCTATGGAAATGCGTCTGCCAATAATAGAAGCAAGGATGTGCTTACACTTTATTTACCGATTCTTGTATTGATATTGACAACGAAATTACATTCTTTTTGGATTGCATTCTAGATATATTTTACCTTATCTTTTTTGTAAGTGACAAAATGTTGTACCCAGCTTCTCCTCTAAGCTGAAATAATTCTAACACATTTCCGTGGCCATAGTTAGTCGATAACTAGCTTAGCATACAATGTAAATACAAACTAAAAATGTAATTGGGCATTTTATTTTGCATCGCTTCATTTATACAGACGTTTCTCTAGGTAGGCATGCGTTTCTTAAGTTCATTAATGCAAGGGCAATTATTCAGCTAATTATAATTCGACATAGATATCATCCGGGAAGATCGGCACGAATGCGCGAATTTTTGCAGCTAGAAAAGATGAGGCGTCAACTTCCATCATAACTTTATGAACGACTTCGTGCAAAAGCTCCCGGATTGAATATATCCGGAGGTGTGGTGAATTCCATTTCTGAAGCTAAGCTACCCTCCAGGCTTAGAGCTACATTAGAGGTGTTTGATACGATGCATGTTGAATGGCCAAGGAAACTGTATGTACAAACTGCAAGAACCACAGGTGCATGCTGTAACAGCGGATTTAGCCACGGTACACAAGCTCACCTAAAATTACATGAAGATATTCTTAACTTATGTAAAGGTGTCGCGAATATGAATCGCAAAATTTATGATATGGTGAGAGCTATTTCTAAATTTCAATGTCAGGATAGAAATTTTAGGCGTCGAGGGAGTCACTAGCGTCAACGCTTTGATCGACCACGAAGATGGTGTAGGGAACATTGAATGTAATTGAAATTCGTGATGCGTTACTCATGTATATGAAAATTCATAGAATATCACAATTCGATACGGGAACCTTTGCTGAAGGAAACTGGCTACTGGCATCTGGACAGGTAGTGCCCATCAGTCTAATTGGAATACGATCTAGAAGGAAATTCCGAATACAAACCATCCTGACTAGGTATAGGCGACCTAGTGGTCTTTTGCAATCCACTTATAACCATAAACAATACGAATTACAATGATAGCTTCTTATAAGTAAATGGCAGGGATGCAGTCACATTTGGCTTTAGTATGGCTGTGAATATTAATGGTGATAAATTATGCATAAATTTTTTTTCATGTTTTATGCATTGACATTGATAATTTAAAAAAATAATGAAAAAAATGTATAAATTTATTAATAGCCGAGGTACCCGGTGCTGTTCGGGAGGAATTAAGAAAACAAGGCATTAATGTCATATCTTTAAACCTCAATAAATTCTTTACATAAGAAAGTATAGGCAATTATAGATTCTAAAACATAAACCTAATTGTGATAAGCAAAATCGGTGTTAAAATAATAAGTTGTCCTTCAAGATTAAATAGTGAATTTTTATTGATCTATATTCTATGGTTACATCTGGCCAATAATTGCTGATAATAAATAATTTGATATAGGCTAATTCGTGTATGAAACAAATTTGAAGTTTGTTTAGTAACTTTGAACAAAGAGACTTGTCAACTTCAACATATGCGTATTAAAATTACCGACGTTAGAAAACATCAAGATGCTGATGCGTTGGTTTATGTATTTCTAGCAGAAAGGCCACATCAAAATGTACCATATTATTAAAATTCTATCTAAAATACATCTATTCAATACATTACAGTTAAATACTGTTTGTTGCGAAGAACTAACATATATGCAAGTATGTATTAGGTATTGCGAACCTAGTAACAAATTAGTTCAGTTGTGACCAGAAGGATAAACCAAAGGCAGCATGAACGGAAAGTATAATCTCATGCACATTCGTTTCGTGCTTACTGGCGACTTTATTCAATACAATACAAAATATTTATTGGAGTACCTTTAAATATACATCACAAGAGAAAAATATGGGAACATGGAGAGAGTGTGAAATAAGGGAACTCTAATCAATTGCGAGCGTCATCTCCAGTTAAAGCTCAATGCTTAAACATGCTTCTTCTACTTGAATTAATCCGGCTGCAATTTATTTATCCATAAGGCTTCGTATGTGGTTAAGTAATCCAACGTTCGCGGACTACCGATCTTGCACTTTTGATTTATTCAATTTTTTTAATTAAGTAGCATGATAATTAACCTTAAAGAATATATATATATATATATATATGGCAGATTATACATATACATATATATTGGGTTCAAGTGTCACAAAATCATCCTGCACACAGCCAATCTGACTCATATGTAAATAGTGACCTTCCGAGGAAGTGGTATAATTGGTTTAGCAAAATTGGTGCGAATAGGTCAATCGGGAATAATCTGAAACGGTTACAAACAAACAAAAAAATAAACACAAAAGCGCGTATTTACGTATTGTAGGATTGCAAACATTTTAAATGGCTGGAAATGCCGGCTGCAAAATTTCAATGCAGTCACGTATATATTACTTTTGCAGCTTTCGCCAACACTATTCTTCTAAGCTTTTGCAATCCTTGATTGCTCGGGGAAAATAATAATAATTGTTTAAAACAGGTCTACGGACTTGAGGTGAGCAACATTCCCATTGAATTTAACCAGAGAAAAAACAAAATATTAACACGTTTCGATGTACCTTGAACAAGGACAGAGCACGACAAGTTTTACGATTATCAAATATGCGGTTTTCATTCCAAGTAGGCTTTACCAAAGTTTCCTTGACTAGAAAATTCTGCAAAGCAATTTCAACGTGTCCAGGATCATGTCATTTTGCAGATTAAGTTACATGCATACAATTATCCAATTAAATAATCATTGATTTTACTGGCGTTGATAAAGTGTCTTCAAATCACATTAGCCAGATTGAGATCTATACTAGTCCAATTATATCTAACGTGTTGCACAAAACAGAATCTTCAGTGACTTATGAAAGTCTACAACACCGCATACCGTTGTGAAGGCAGTTTACGTAGCTAATATTTTCTACGTCCACAAAGCGTTTGAACTTATGATCACTCGACTTCAATCTTATAGACTCTTCATATTGCTTTTAGAAGACATTTGCTCGGCGTTGATTATATTATTGTAAAGCTTCTTGTCCCTTTTTCTTGTCTGAAATTTTAAAAGAAAATATAAATTAATGAGAGCATGATTCCAGTCGCCACAAACATTATAAGAGACTCGACAGCCCTATCTGCTACCACGTTATCTGAAAATAATGGCTACATTATCTATTTGTGTCCAGATCTACAAATCTTCTTCAGCACACATAGGAAAACGATTCAAAGTGGTGTAGAACAATACTTTTTGTAGCACTAATGTTCCTGATTGCATAGAAATTGTGCAGCCGACATTTACAGTCAAGTACAATGTAGGCAAGACTACTAGAGATGAGAGCCGCATATCCAAATTTGCTTTCCATATATATATATATATATATATATATATATATATATATATATATATATATATATATATATATATATATATATTGTGGTTTTATCCTCGCTAGTCAGTTTGCCGTCGTACTCTAATCATGATAATGGTGAGGGGACACCACTTGTACCAAATTCCCAAGAAACTCCAGGAGCCGGCTTATCCTCCAAAAAGAGTCAGCTGCAGTAAAGTAAAGTAAGAACAATATTATATTGTTATCATTTCAATTGTGTAGTAGGCTTTAGGAACCTAGTAGCGAATGTGTTCAAATATGACCAAAGGATAAAACTAAGTCAGCATGAATGAAAGGTATAAGCTCATGTGCACAAACGTTTCGTGCTTACTGGCAACTCAATCAGACTAATTTATTACTAGCTGCTCAACACCTAATACACATTTGCCTTTATATTAGTTTTGCGCAACAAACAGTATATAACTGGGTTATTAATTCTTTTTTACTCAATTAAATGTGGTTCTTTAATTTTTTGAAATTACGCATTCTATAATATATGGCTACAAGATTTTCTAAACTACACATAGTTAGTCGATGACTAGCTTAGCACACAATGTAAACACAAACTAAAAATGTAATTGGGCATTTTTTGCATCGCTTCATTTAGACACGTTTCTCTAGGTAGGCATGCGTAGCTTAAGTTTATTTATACAAGTGCGATTATTCAGTTAAAAATAATTCGACAGAGATATCATCCGGGAAGATCGGCAGAAATGGGCGAATTTTTGCGGATACAAAATATGAGGCGTAAACTTCCATCATAATTTTATGAACGACTTCGTGTAAAAGCTCCCAGATTTAATATACCCCGAGATGTGATGAATTCCATTTTTGCAGCTAAGCTACCGTCCAGGCTTGGAGTTACATTAGAGGTGTTTGATATGGTGCATGTTGAATGACCAAGCAAAGTCAGAGGGCTAGACAGTATGTACAAACTGCAAGAACCACAGGTGCATGCTGTAACAGCAGATTTAGCCACGGTACACCAAGTCAAGGCAAATACAGAATTAATTATATAAATGTTCATTTCAATACCACTTCCCCATGTAATGTGGTGTCTGTTCAGTAATGACAGATTGGGCATGGTTAGTTGGAACTTTGGGTCTAAATGGATGCCATATGAGCTCCACCTAAAGGAAAAATTGACTAACCAAGTTACATTAGTTAGTATATAACTGAAAATTGTGTGTAGTGTAGTGTGCGGCAGGATAGCTCAGTGGTTAGAGCACCAGATTCCGAAGCAGACGTGCCCAGGTTCGTATCCTGTCCGCGGCAAATTCTGGCCAGTACTTGATGAGTTCCCAATAAGGACGAAACCGGTCTACTGGATGAATTGCCTTTTCTACACTAAACAATTCTTAGTTTATACTGACATATGCAAGTAATTAATGGGTCAGGTGTTTATATCAAGACCGCAACCTTGATTATAATAATACAGAAGCTCACCTAAAATTACATGAAGATATTCGCAATTTATGTAAAGGTGTCGCGAATATGAATCGCAAAATTGATTGAACTATTTCGAAATTTCAATGTCGGGAGTCACTCGTGTCAACGCTTTGATCGACCGCGCGGATGGTGTAAGGCACATTGAATGTAATTGGAATTCGTGATGCGTTACGCATGTATATGAAAATTCATAGAACATCACAATTCGATGCGGGAACCTTTGCTGAAGGAAACTGGCTACTGGCATCTGGACATGCATACTATCTAGGGGAAAGAAAATTTCGAATACAAACCATCCTGACACAATAATCAAAAAAAGTACTGGTAGAAATTATCATATTCTTCTCTTCTCTCATATTGCCTGAGATATATTTA